>LPNX010163591.1:81256-151467 GCA_001517045.1 Pseudotsuga menziesii | reverse complement strand
CAATTTTTTGTTTTATTATATAAAATAATAAAATAAAGATTTTTATTATATAATAATTAATACAATAATTAATTATTATTTAAAAAAAACTATATATTAAACTATATACATAGTTTATAAAAACATTAATATAATTATTAATTAATTAATTAATAATTATTATTATAAAAAGAAAATTATAAAAAATATTATTTTATAATAATTATTGTTGAAAAAAAAGGGTAATTCAACCTAACGAAGAAGACCCTCTATCACCGAAGGAGTCAAGACCATGGAATCTAGTTTATGATTACAAATAGAGAAAATAGAAACCAAATTAAAACATTATCAAAGAGACAATGAAGAGTTACAAGACATAAATACGAAATCGAAAATGTTGATTAGATTACATAAGATGCAAAAAGAGCGCAAAGAATAAAAAATTTCCGACCAGAACAATCATATAGAAACATTGTCGGCCCAAATTTAGAAATTAAAAGACGAAAATGATTTCAATCAGAGACAAAAAAATAAAGATATAAAGAAAGAAATAAGTGATTACGAATCAGAAATAATACACTTGAACAAAATTGTTAACGACAAAGATGAAGAACCGGCGCACATACGACAAAAATTAGAAGATCAAGAATCAATGGTTGACCAGTATTGACAACAAATAAAATTTCTTCAACAACAAAACAATGACTCTAAAAAGGAACACTAGCTGGAGATCACAAAGAGTAATAAAACAATTTCCGACAATTCTGAAGAAATTTTCAGATTAAGAAATCATAACAAAACCATGATTACAAAAATAAAAAAAAATTGAAAAACAGTAGCAAGAGAGAACACTCCGGTGAAGACCTCGAAGAAAAAATATTGGAAAAGCAAGAAGAAAACCAGTGTCCAAATAATCGTAATCAGGAACTGCAGAATCAGATCAAGGCGTTAGAAATTGAAAAAAATCACAAGAGGAAATAATCGAAAAGATTCATAATCATGAACAATATACTGGAGAACCAAGAAGCACAATCCAGGAAATGCATCCAAAAATAAAATCGAGGAAGTGAAGACAGTCCTCGCCACAGTCCAAAAGAAACAAGAACAAACAACACCTACACCTTACAGACATCCTATTTATAATTGTCATTTTGACCAACGACAGGGTCAAAATGAATATTCACAGAAGACTTATGTGGACATGCGAAAATATTGACATACTAAGCAATAATTGAGACGAATCGTCCCACAAAAAGATCTCAGAGCTCCAATAAAAATAGATCTGGGATGGACCACAGCATATAGAATACGACAATTCTCCCAGGGAATTCGTAACTCGTATTGGCTCATTTCCTCAAATGTTGCAAATACAAAGAAACCCCAAGACAACAGATTAAAGTAAATCATATATTAAGGTCAATACATCTTTGAGGACAAAGATTCCCTTAAGGGGAAGGAAATGTAACAAACGTAAAATAAATCTAATAATTAAATAATTAATAATAATCATAATTAATTATACTTAACATGAAAGGACATAACCTTTCACTCACAATCCCCAAGCCTTATTTAATAGGCGGGTCATCAACCATTGTACTCTTATCTATTATATTTGATCTATACAACCATTAATATACATTTTCCCTATGGATTATCCGATATTCCAGATATTTTGGTGATTATTGTGTGAGTGAAATAATTGTTTGCTTCAGACATCCACAGGCGTGATCTGAGGCACTAAAGAAATATCTGCTTAATATCCAACAAGAGAAAGAATTATTCATGGACGTGTGATAGGAATTTTCTGATCCCAATCAACCGTCAACATCTGGACAAGTTAGATCTATTCCCGAATGATTTGAACAGCTAATCAAGAGGCCTCCCATCAAAAAGGTTAGTAATCTTAAAGAATTTTTCAAAAAAATTGTAGTGCTAATCCATGATAAAGATGTTTTCACGAAACTGACAACACTCGTAGAAGAAACCACAGAAGACCTATGACATGGAAAAACAATCAATCATATCAGGAGAAAAGTGAAGACAGGTCGAGAACTGCGAATGACTGCGTAGATAGGAGATTATGATATGGACTATATCATACTATACTTGGGATCAGATGTCAATATATTGACAAGACTGACATGGGAGAGCATGAATAATCCACGACTCGATAGGTCTCCTATTCAGCTAAGGCTTGCAAACCAATCGAAGGTTCTACCAATCGATAGACTATCCCAAGTACCTGTGGAAGTCGAAGGCTTAAGGACATATGACGACTTCAAATTTATTGACATTGTCGATGACACAAACCCATACCCTACACTTCTAGGAATTGATTGGTAAATAGACAACCAAACTATTATAAATTTCAAGAAAAGGATCTTGTCTTTCGAAGATTCAAAAATAAGAGTGGTTACACCAATTGATTTGCTTGAAGGACAGCAATATGTCGAGCCTGTGGATAGAGAAGGGTAAGAAAATTATCTGGACCATTTGTACAACATCATGGCTTCAAAGGAAGACTATATTAACGCAAACATTGATGGAAACCTGAGTTGGCGGAGTGTAAGTTCATGCACGTCCGAATCAGTCGATGCTCTGGAAAACTGGCAGAACAGACTACATGAAGTTTCCATTTACAGATGTGCAAGAATCACAAGTTTTGCTCGCAGGGTAGGATCCAAAGTAATCATGCTACCTACATATGACTAATTTCCTAACCATGCATCCTTTTTGGAATAATTTGAAGAAAATGTCACAGAATCACAACAATTGTCCGCTTTGGACTATGTGCTGAAAGCTACACCCGCTAGACGGTGGGGTACACATAAACATTCTATCTCCATATGGAAATAATGTAAGAGATTAATTGATATCATATTTGGAGAAGAGATCAGTTATTCTGATAAAAAATACATAGGATTGACAGATCCTAAAAAAACATATTGAGCACTGTCGTGGGATTTGTAAAGAATGCTTCGACAAGAATGGGTTAAGTGATTCACACACACTTTGGAAATGGTGCCAAGAAGTTATTACACCTTAGAATATATGTGATGTCAAACCATTAAATGGTAAATCTTACCTGTAATTTTTATCTAGACGTTCCAATTTGATAGTGAACACCCAATTGTGGATGTTGCGTTCTAATGAGAACCTAAAGGGAAGTAGAAAAATAAGAATCCAAGGAATGAGAAATCTCTAGCAACACCACTGGCGCCCAAGAAGAACAAGAGGACTTTAAAACCAATAATTTATTGGCTCCTTAAACTCCACCAAGAATTAAGGATGCACCACGAGTTATAATCCTCGTCAAGGGCCTTGCTACACTAGTAGCACATAAAAAACCAAAGGATACGAAAGTACTGCGGTATATCTTACCTCAACTGGAAAAGTTTCCCTTTCAAGATTCAGACACCAATGAAATTCGTGACTTGGACAGGAACAATTATATGAATTTGGTCCTAGATACACCAGAATTACTAAACCATTTTTTCAATTGCAATGGGAAAGAAGAATATCACAGTCAGGGCTCTTGTAACTTCTCTTCATGCCACACTTTAGTTGGACCAGCCAGGTGGATATTTATGTAAAACAGTTGCTAGTACTCTTTCATGCAGGATTCCTTTGGTTAGAAAAGCCACACTCAATTGATGTTGATCTCATCTCAGCAATCACACAATTTTCAAGAGTGGGGGAGGACCCAATAACAACCTTTGAGGAAGGAAAGCACCGAGCCAATATTGCACATGTCCAGGAAACGTATGGCTTGGTCAGCTCTGGCGAAGAGTTTCTGATATCATCCATCAATGACCATGCCACTCATATGTAAGCTGAAGCGAATAATTATTCACTCATACAAATAATATTACCAAAAGACTTGGAATATTAAATAAGCCATAAAATGTATATTAATGGTTGTATAGATAAAAGATAAGAATACAATGGTTGATGACCCGCCTATTAAATAAGGCTTGGGGATTGTGAGTGAAAGGTTATGTCCTTTCATGTTAAGTATAATTAATTATGATGATTATTAATTATTTAATTATTATATTTATTTTACGTTTGTTACATTTCCTTCCCCTTAAGGGAATCCTTGTCCTCAAAGATGTATTGACCTTAATATCTGATTTACTTTAATCTTTCGTCTCGGGGTTTCTTTGTATTTGCGACATTTGAGGAAATGAGCTGATACAAGTTACGAATTATTCGCTCATACAAATAATATTACCAAAAGACTTGGAATATTAAATAAGCCATAATATGTATATTGATGATAGAATAGATAAGATGATAGATTACAAAGTGAGTGCCATATATATATTAATCATAAAGGCACTTTGGATACTATCCATGAAAGGATGCGTCATTTTAGAATTATTTATTAATAACTATTTATTAATTATTAATTATTAATATCAATATGTATTAATATTAATAATTAATATTGATATTTAATAGTTATTATTAATTATATAATAGTTATTTAGTGATTATTTATTATATATATTTTTGTTCATTACATTGCCTCTCCCTTAGAATTGCTTTGTCCTCAAAGCACAATTATGGAAGACTTTATCCCTTGTTCTAGCTCGTAACGCTTTCTCATGACATTGTGTGTTGGTAGTTGCAACATTTGACGAAATAAGACGATACTTTATTTTAAACATTGTGTGGAAATGTTGCGTTAGTTGTGAATTCATCCATCTGAGATATACCCTTAACGAAATTATTTGTGGATCGATTGTCGAGAGTTGTCGATTTTGTCTTTTTTCTTTGTAGGAATAATAATGGTAATTTTCCTTTTGATTTTTTCATCTATTATAATGACTGTTGTGATTTGGATCGTGATAAGGAACTCGAATTGTCTGTGAAGTGTTTACTAGAACTTCAACTTTTGGTGCTTCTAACGATTTTTGTAATTGTTTTTTGGAACCATTTTATGTTGATGCTTGTAGCTATGTGACAATAAGATTGTTCTTTTGAACTTTGACGAGATTTGCATTGCTTCCCTTTTTTGATGTTTGAATTTGAGCCTTTGATGACTTCTCTATTGCGTTAGTCATCATTTCTGCTTTAATTTGATGTTGGTTGTATCAACTTCTGTGATTTGGGTGACAATAAGGTATTCGAGACGTTTGTGGAACCCATGTAGAAACTTTAATTGTTTGTGATTCTTGCAATTTACTAATTGATAATAAATCTAAGGATTTTTTTAACTTCTCATTTTTTAATTTTTTTATTTGTTCAGTCAACCCTTGATTCAAAATTTTTAAGCGAGAATTTTCTTCATTTTTTTGTAATAGTTTCTAATTGAAATCATTGTAGAGATCCAATTCCTTTTGGTGGAATTCCTCTTGGATTTCCTCTTGCGATCTGTTTTCCCTTTTTAATTTCTTAATCTGTGCGATCAAGTCTTGACTATGATTCTTCAAATGAGTAATTTCTTCGTCCTTACTAGCGACAATTTTTTCAACTTCTTTCTGCTTCTTTTGTTCTGACTTCTGATTACCCTGTGAAATCATCTTTGATATATCTTGTTATTCTTCAGATGTTGGAGGTTCTATTTCTGACTTCATTGTAATATATTGAAATGTGATTCTCTTTCGCTTATAGGAAAATGTCAAAAACTTCTTTTCGGCATTTAAGATGAAAGTCCCCAATGTTTTTATCCAGGGTAAAACCAAAATTATGTCACCATCAAAGCTCCATAAGGAACTAACAATGAATTTCGATGTGACCATATAATCTCCAACACTCAGTTATAAGCCACTTATTTCAGTTCGTTTTTGGTCCAATAAGTCTAGCTCTTCCCTTATATTTGACTCACGAATCACTAAATGGTTAGCGAATTCAGTACTAATATAATTATTTCTTTCAGCAGGTGTGATAGAAATGGTGATATCCTTCCCTGCAAGTGTCCCTTTAATTCTAAATAATATTGCAACATTTTTTTGTAAGGTGATAGGAAAATTTTGCTTCTTTTCAATATTAAAATCCATATTCTTGAGTTTTCTTTGAAGTTTAATCAATATCTCATTTTTTTTCCAATAGTTTGTAAAAATGTAAGTAGATTGGGTGGTTGGGAGGAATGAGTATTACCTTCCCCACCTAAGTTCAAATCTCACTTGCTTTTTAGTATCAACTATTATGCACCGTTTTTATCTTTTTTTTCCCTTAAGTTTTGTAAAATGTGAGTAGATTGGGTGGTTGGGAGGAATGAGTGCTACATTCCCCCCCTAAGTTCAAATCTCACTTGCTCTTTACTAGTAATTATTTTGCACTTTTATATTCAAACTCAAACCCACTTTAAGAAACCAGGTGTGGTTTCACTTTTACCCTCTCTCTTTTTTTTTCCCTTTTACTTTTATCTTTTCCTTTTCTTAACTTTTTTTTTTCCTTTTTTCTTCTTTTTTTTTACGTTTTTCCTTTTCTTTTGGACAATGTCCAATATTTTATGGAAGCCCTAAAATAAGGCTATAAGCCAAAAATCAAACAAGGTCTGAGAATTAAGGCCAAAGGCCCAGATCAGCCAAACTAGGCTCTGATAACCACTTGAAGCGAATAATTATTCACTCATACAAATAATATTACCAAAAGAGTTGGAATATTAAATAAGCTATAATATGTATATTGATGATAGAATAGAAAAGATGATAGATTACAAAGTGAGTGCCATATATATATTAATCATAAAGGCACTTTGGATACTATCCATGAAAAGATGTGTCATTTTAGAATTGTTTACTAATAACTATTTATTAATTATTAATAATTAATATCAATATGTATTAATATTAATAATTAATATTGATATTTAATAGTTATTATTAATTATATAATAGTTATTTAGTGCTCATTTATTATATATATTTTTGTTCATTACATAAGCCACGATATTGACACATAAACTATTGTGTGTCTCGAAACCAAAGCAATGTACTATAGGAATAATAATCTTGGTTTCACTCTGTGTAGAAGGAGTTCAAATTAATGTGTCATGGCTCTCTCTTAATGAACTGCTCCAGGATGTCGCTTCAGCACAGGAAGAAGGTACTCCTTTCCATTATGATTGGTTGATAATTTTAATTTCGTTTGTTGTTTGGTCTGAGCCAACAGATTATCATCCGATAGACTTAATTGTCCTCTGTAGAGGAGAGAGATACTAGAACATGTTGTTCTTGCCTTACAAAGGCCGACAGTTGAGTAGAAACACTGAATTCTTTGTCCATAATGAAGCTTTGAGGAACCTGGTAAAGTAGCAAGTAAGGCTTAGTGAAAATAACATTATCATATTTCAGCATACTGTTAATTTTCAATTAGCACCCCACTATGTATACATCCAACCACGCCGAGACTCTCGATGACAGTGGTTTCCACACAATATATGCTCACGAAGAAATATCGAGATATCATTATCAGTGATTAGATAGAAGAATGGCAGCACGAAGGAACACCAACCCTTGGAGACAAAAATACCCAATAAGTAAATGCATCAATACCAGGCTAAGCTCAACACAATCATCCTCGGAATGAGCCACCGCTAGAGCACGAACAGAAGGATGTGCAGAACAAGGAATTACAAATAGATCATCCACATAAGAAATGAAAGGATAACAAAGATGTCAATACTTCTCATATGCATGACAATGAAGTCACAACCTTAACACAATCCATACAAAAAGTTGCGCAAACATGGTTCAACGACCTTGGACAACAACAGAATTAATTCACTGCTACCATCACAGACAGGTTGAATGACCTTGGAAGAACAATTGAAGCAATCAAACTTGTAGTAGAAATTCCTCCACAGGTACCATTGTCGAAGCACGTGCATGACCCTTCAAAAGCGTAGGAAACGTTGCGACCTAGAGAAGATCACCCCAAAAAAGTACAGCTAAGTAGAGAAGTGTTGGAGTTAGACAATCCGAACCCCAATAAGGTCGGCAGCACTACTAGCCCCATACTTTTAGAATTTTCAAAAATACAATTGAAGGATGTCCATGTGTTACAAAAAGAAGAATACACAAGTATTCGGGTACGGGAAAATACTCTTGAAAAGTAGGTGAAACACTCAACAAAGACTATCAACAATCTCAAGGACAAAATGCAAATAACCACACAAGAAGCAAAGAAAGAATAGGTAAGTAAGGAGAAGTTCACCTATGTCATTAATGTCGTTTGTTCAAATTAGGATGATGTTGAAATATAACATGATATTCCATCCGAAGACAAGGTCCTCAGGCTAGGTAAGATAGCAGATGACCTTAAGAAGAAAGTGATAGAGTTATAAGAGAAAAGGATTCCCAGCACACCACCTGAAGTGTTTGAAAGCAGGAATTTTTCCGCAACTCAAGCTGTGAAAAGAATAGAAGATGGCTATCAAGAATGTGCTAAGGTTGTAGACCAAGTTTCCAAGACTTGGGAAACTCTACTGGATGACGAGCAATCACAACATATTGCAAATGAGATCACTGCGCTGGAATAAAATATCTAGAAAATACAAAATGAGATGAAGTAGTTTCCCTTGGATAAGAAGAATATTAAGACAGTAGAAGTGTGTTGATTGTAGCAGCAAACCACTGCGATGTGTGCACAACAGTAGCAGTGTGAAGAAAAGGTAGAGGAATTGCAAGCAGAAGCAGAAAGAGTCACAGGGATAATTCAGTCTGTGCATCAGAAGGTGCATAAATTTTTGGTGTAGAAATATTATATCAATGCTATGAGCAATTATTCTAAGAAGAAGCACAAGAAAAATATCTTTCTACTAAGAATTCTCACAAGCATACACTAGAAAAATAGAGAGAAGAAAAGAGACTGAATCACATGAATGAAGAGATGAATATTGGTGTGTATCCTCCCATTGAATAATTATGAATAATAGTGTAAATAAATATTACATCCCTCATAGGAAAATCGAGTTGTATGGAGACAACTCATAATGCTCAAAAAGGTTGACTTACCAAAATATAGAAAACCCCCATATGTGGCTAAAGCACTTCCCAAATATATCAAGGACCTCATAAATTAGCAAAAGAATGAGTGAGTTTTCAATGGAGATGGAAAAACATGATAATCCTAGAAAATAGAGAGAAAGTCAAGAAGGATGGGTTGGCAACAAAGGGACCCAGTTTCCTAGTTAACTAGCTTTACCTTATCCACAGAAAAGTGGGATAAACCAGAATAAATTAGAATCTGCTATAAAGCGTTGTTTACTAATTTTGGATGGTCATAAAGTGGTAAAGATCAACCCACAATTAGAGATAAAGCATTCCTTGGTTATAAATGGCATGTGTTGACTTTAAGGTGCAAGTGGATGCCAGCTAATTAACCTAGTGGGTGAATAACTAATCAAATAATGATTAATTATTTTATCCTAAGTTATGAGTGGGTTTAATATATTCCAACATCCCCCTATAAGTCTGAATTTATGATGGTATGTCAAAAAATATAGATGCATATGGATGCATATAGGTCCCAACAACAAGGCCATGGTCACCCTTTAACAATTATTATGTCTAGAAAAGTGAGGAAAGAGGCAAAACCACATGGGAAAAATCCACCCTCAAGAAAGGACAAGGCATAAAATTTCAAAATAATATGTCTTCAACATATCTTTATCTTCACTTGAATGATTTGAATGAATTGCTTCTATATGGAATACTTGTTGAAGAAATCATGAACTCCATGATCATGTGCTAGAGTGTAGAACCTACAAGAAGGAAGAGGAGAGACTCCTTGTATCTCATCAAATGATGAAGTAGGAAAGTTATCTGAATGCTTCTTCCTTATATTAAACTTTGATCTACAAACAAAATCTGAAATGGAAAAGAGATATGTGCATACTCCTTCCCAAATAGTACATAAATTAAGACAATTTGTTACACACTCAATTCCATGAATAGTTGCAAAATTGTGATGTGAATCACATGTTAATATACCAATTGAAAAAAGCATAAGTGATTTTTCAAGGGAGATGGAAAAACATGATAATACTAGAAAATGGAGAGAAAGTCATGAAGGATGGCTTGGAAACAAAGGGACCCAGTTTCCTAGTTGACTAGCTTTATCTTATCCACAGAAACGCTAGAAAAGATTAATAAAGCAAAATATGTTGTAAAGTGTTGTATACTAATTTTGGATGGCCAAAAAGTGGTCAAGATCAACCCAGAATAAAAAATAAAGCATTTATGGGATATAGATGGCATGTATTGACTTTAAGGTGCAAGTGGATGCCAACTAATTAAGCTAGTGGGTGAATAATTAATCAAATGATGATTAATAATTGTATCATAAGTTATGAGTGGGTTTAATATATTCCAAAACCCCCCTATAAGTATGAATTTATGATGGTATGTCAAAACATATAGATGAATATGGATGCATATAGGGCCCAACAACAAGGCTATGGTCACCCTTTAACAATTATTCATGTCCAAAAAAGTGAGGAAAGAGGCAAAGCCACATGGGGAAAATACTCCCTCAAGAAAGGACGAGGCACAAAATTTGAAATAATATGTCTTCAATATATATTTATCTTCACTTGAATGAGCTGAATGAAATGCTTCTGGATGGAATACTTGTTGAAGAAATCATGAACTCCATGATCATGCGCTAGAGTGTAGAACCTGCAAGAAAGAAGAGGAGAGACTCCTTGTATCTCATCAACTGATGAAGTAGGAGAATTATCTGAATGTTTCTTTCCACTGTAAAAATATGATCTGCAAACACAATCTGAAATGTAAAAGGTATATGTGCATACTCCTTCCCAAAGATTACAAAAATTAAGACAATTTATTTCACACCCAATTCCTTGAATAGCTGCAAAATTGTGATGTGAATCACATGTCAATATTCCAATATCATGTAGCAAATTTCCAGATCTGATATGAGGCTGATAAAAATCTGATATATCAAAAACATTAGCATATGGAACAGAAAATACAAAGGCTTCAGTGACTCCATCAAGATATAGGGCTAGACAAGGAAAACTATCAGCAACTGGGGAAAACTGATAGGTGTAAAAATCCGATTGATGAATGGACATGAGATATGAACCATAAGTGTTTAGAACAGATCCAAACATGTTTAATATCAGTCCAAATATGACTAAGTACATGGATAACCATCCACTGGAATATAGGAAAGACTTCAAACCATATAAGATAAGTAACACTACATAAGAGACCAATGAGGAATCAACTAGTGAACTTGGGATTTGTATAGTCTTAGGATTATTCATAGGTATGGTAGATTGTATGAATGGTGGTATTATATGTGTCATGACATTCATATAATCTTGCAAAAAATATTCTAAGTCAGATATATAATCTTGTGAGGAAGAGCTTCTCAAAGACAAGTCAATATCTAGTGAAAAATCACAATTTTTGGGAGATGAATCTAGTAGATTGAGAGGAGGATTATCAAAGAAAGGATATGATATTTATTATTATGATATATCAGATAAGAAATATATATCAAATACATTAGAAAAGGATGGAACTCTGGCACCCAAATCATAAGTTATATCGCCTTGGAAGTGTGCACTATCACATTGTTCTGAGGAATCAGCGGGATTTTCTAGTTCATCTGGAACTTCGATCTTGTTCTTTTCTAGAAGCTGAGACATGATGTCCATATTATTATTGAAACACTTATTCTCTGAATGAAAACCCTTTCGGCAATAATAACACTTGGATTTTCTCCCTTTATTCTTACCCTTCTTTACCGAATCTTCATCAGTAGGCTTCGAACTATCATCTTAAATTTCTGACTTTGGCTTCTTCACAATTTGTTTTTCTTTGGATTTGAAATTATTGTTTCCTTGAACCAAGAGAGCATGATCCTTTCCCTTGGAAGAATTAAGTACACCCATATGGATCAATTTATATTTCTCCTTTGTTATTGAATCGAGAAAAGAATTTAAAAAAGTCATTTTCCACTTAGGAATAGCAAGCCTAGTAGCGTGAAAAGTAGACACAAAAGCTGAGTAATCATGACCCAATTTTGAAAGAATAGAAATGATAAATTGATAATATTATTTCTCAGTACCACGTTGCTTGATAATTAGAACAAGTGACCTGAACTTGGTGAAGAAACCCTCAAGATATTCAAAATTGCTTGGACTCAGTGAGAATAACTCAATCTCCAATTAATGCGCTCTTATCTCATCTTGAACTCCAAAGAGAGACTCCAATTGAGTCCATAATTAGTTTGGAGTGGTCAAACCATATAGATAAAAGAGTATATCAGGAGAAATATAGAGGAAAATAAATCCATAGAATTCATCCAACCTATTATCCCACTTAGCTTTCTCAATCACAACATTGGGCTCATTCTCCAAAGCTAGAGTAACTCTGTATAATCCCCTATTGTGCATTAGAATGGAAATTTTGGCTTTCCATTCCTGGTATTTGAAGGGAGTAATAATTATTTATGAAGGATAATCCATGTTGCTTATCTGATGTGCTCAAGAAGAAACTCTTTGCAACCTGCAAAACAAAACTAGGAGAAAATCTTGTAAGCTAGACGAGCTCTCCTTCAGAGAGGGATAGGAGATTGGATGTGCTCCTCAAATCTGTATAACTTGATCAACCTTGTTTATATCATACCATGTAGAAAATATATCAATTATATGATAAATCATGCTAAGAAGAAGAACAGGAAATAGATGTTGCTATTGAGAATTCTCACAAGCATACATAGGAAAAATAGAGAGAAGAAAAGAGATTGAATCACACGAATGAAGAGATGAATATTGGTGTGTATACTTCCATTGAATAATGATGAATAATAGTGTATATAAATAATACATCCCTCGTAGGAAAATCAAGTGGTATGGAGACATATCATAAAGCTCAAAAAGGTTGACTTACCAAAATATAGAAAACCCCCATAGGTGGCTAAAGCACTTCCCAAATCTATCAAGGACCTCACGAATTGACAAAAGCATTAGTGAGTTGTTAAGGGAGATGGAAAAAAATGCTAACCCTATAAAATGGAGAGAAAATAATTAAGGATGGGTTGGAAACAAAGGGACCCAGTTTCCTAGTTGACTAGCTTTATCTTATCCACAGAAAAGCTGGAAAAGATGAATAAAGCAGAATCTATTGTAAAGTGTTGTATATTAATTTTGGATGGCCAAAAAGTGGTCAAGATCAAACCCAGAATTAGAAATAAAGCATTGTTGGGATATAGATGGCATGTATTGACTTTAAGGTGCAAGTGGATGCCAACTAATTAAGCTAGTGGGTACAAGCTCGGTTGGATCCAACAGAAACCACACGCATAAAGGCATCTTTGTAAGTCATGATGATAGTTCATTTTTGTTATGTATTGCTAGAATAGCAAAGACAGCATGTTGTCTGAAGATAGTAAGTCGACTGGGATAACAACTGAAGTTGAGTCTGTTAGAGTCTATATCGAGCCAATATTGAGTCTATACAAACATATATGGGATCTATATTGAATCTGTAATATGGCTATAAAATACAGAACCCAAGATGTAAATGGTTTAGATGGTTTTGAGCTGATTAGTTGGTACAAAAATTTTGATTAAGCTCTGTAATCTTGGAATAAATGTTAGATTTTTATGTTTTAAGAAATATGATCTTAAGATCTTATCTGATAGAATAAAAAGCACAAAAATAAATCACAAGAGACAATTGACACAAATATTTTCCTTGGGGAAACTATAAAGGATAAAACCTTGCAACTTCCCCAGAGATAGAATGAGCACCAAAAGTAAAACCAAAGATACAAAGATGATCTCCCGATAAAAGTTGTCTCTCTCTCTCTTATCCCAGCTTCTTCTCTCTCACACTCATGCGCTACAACTGAGTGTGAGTATGTGTTCTAAAATAGAGAGGCTCACTTTCTATTTCTACTAGTTTTTGACTTGACATTAAATCACCAGGGCCGACTTCTCTAGGAGAGTCTAATAACCCTAGTGCCCCACAACTGGGGGGACTTTTCCCCCTGATCAACAAGGAGCGTTAACCTCTATGAATTTACATGACTTTTTTACATTAATGATTCTCTCAATAGGAACATCAGGGAATGATCAAATACAATATATGAAATACATAAGTGAATAAATTTCAAAGTTACAAATACATAAACACTCCCTCTTAATTACGAAGGTATTCTCTTGACACAATTCATCAGCACAAGTCTTCGTCACTGGATCATCACTGGATCATCATCATTGGATCATCATCAAGTCTGGATCATCACTAGATCATCATCAAAGCTGGATCATCACTGGATCATCATCAAAGCTGGATCATTACTACTTTGGCTATCTTGAACAAATGGTGCTATCTCTCAATTCTACTCATCACAGGAAGTTCTATAGAGCCAGACCTTTTTCATTCTAGTTGTAGGCCTAGCCTCCATGTAGGACTTCATCGGCAAATCCATCCCTTTTTCATGCTAGATGTAACTCTACATAGCAAGTCATTTTGTAACTTCATAGAGGCAGTCCTTTTTCATACTGGATGTACCATCACAGAGCCAGTCCTTTTTAATAGTAAGTGTATTATCACAGAGCCAACCCTTTTCATACTGGATGTATCATCACAGAGCCAATCCTTTTTCATACTAGATGTATCATCACAGAGCCAATCCTTTTTCATACTAGATGTATCATCAGCACTTATATTTGACCATGGGAGGAACCAATCTCGTCGCCATGTCATAAGGGCACAACACTTACATCTGACCATGGGAGGAACCAGTCCTACCACCATGTAAAAAAGGCAAAAAGACTCATCACTTCCCCTTGGAAGAAACCTCTATCTGGAGAACACCAAGTTTCTCCTGGAAGTACTCATAATTTACTCTGGCTAATGGCTTAGTCAACACTTCAGCTATCTATTCATCTGTCGCAACATACTAGAGCTTCACTGCTCCTCTCTGCACCATATCCCTGATATAGTGATATTTTATCTTGATATGCTTCGACTTGTCATGGAACACTGGGTTCTTCGACAACTTCACACAACTCTGGTTGTCGGAATATATACAAGTAGCATCCAACTGGAGATCAAACAAATCAGACAGTATTTTTCTCAGGCATACTGCCTCATAACTATCCAAACAAGCTACAAAATACTCTGCTTTGACTATACTCAGTGCCACATAGGACTGCTTCCTGCTAAACCAGGAGATCAAACCAAATCCCATTCTAGAGAAACACCCCAAAGTGCTCTTCCTATCACTAGCACTGCCTACCCAATCTGAATCCACATAACCCTCTAGGTTAATATTCTGATTTTCCTCATACTTGAGCCCATAATCAACTGTACCCTTCAGGTACCTTATAATATGCTTTGCATCAATTAGGTGAACATGTCTTGGATCTATTAGGAACTAGTTCAATGTGTTCACAGCAAAGAAAATGTCTAGTCTTGTATTCATTAGGTACATCAAGGACCCAATCATCTGATGATACATCGTAGCATCAACCGATTCTGATGAAGCATTGCTCAATAGCTTCAGGTTCGATGCCATAGGTGTGGTCATGGCCTTGTAGTCCATCATCCTGAACCTCTTCAGGATCTCTAATGCATACTTCCCTTTTCCTAGGAATATTCCATCCACATTCTACCACACCTCCATGCCTAGAAATTAATGCATCATACCCAAGTCTTTCATCTCGAACTTGGCAGCAAGCTTCCTCTTTTTATTAGCAATCAACCCATCTACACGCGTTACAAATAGGTCATCTACATATAGTAGGAGTATCACTGGGTTCTCTTCTTCAACCTTGTAGTAAAGGTTGGAATCTGCTTTACTCTTGGTAAAGCCCAAACTAGATAGGAAGCCATCAATTCTGTCGTATCATGTCCTGGGTGCCTATTTCAAACTATACAGGGATTTCTTTAATTTACACACATGAGTTTCCTTGTCATGTGTCTCAAAACCGAGTGGCTGCTCCACATACACTTCCTCTTCCACTACACCATTTAAGACAACAATCTTGACATCCATCTGGTGTATCTTCCATTTCATTACTGCAGCCAGAGAAAGTACCGATCTGATGGAAGTGTATCTGGATACACTTGCAAAAGTATCTTCATAACCTATCCTTTCTTTCTGGGAAAATCCACGAGCCACAAATCTTGATTTATATTTCTCTATGCTACCATCTGCAGCATGATTGATCTTTTAGATCCACTTAGAAGTCATGACAGACTTCCCCTCTGGTCTTGGGACAACATCCCAGACATCATTCTTCATGATTGATGGGTACTCCTTGATCATATCATCCTTCCATTCTTTCTTCTCTACCACTTCTTCATAGTTGGAAGGTTCTTTATCAACGAGGTCACATAATAGGGCTACATAGCCAAAGCAAGACCTAGTTCTTTTCGTTTCTCTATGTATTTCTTTTGGATCCTCACATTTTTCTGCACCTTGGATAGCCTCTCGTACCCATGCAGGTTTCCTCTTGTGAGGGTTCTTCTCTAGGGGTGGATCTATAGGTTCCTTGGGTTCTTCTAATTCTCGATCTTCTTCTTGAGTTGCATCATTCATAATTGTATTTTGAACTCTGGGTATTTCTATTTCTTCAGGATCCTCAGCATGTCTCTTTCTGGATTTGTTGTAAGTTGAGTCTTCATCAAATGTTACATCCCTTCTGATGTTGATATACTTGAATCTTGGGAAATATTTTCTGTAATCCTTTGATATTTCACTATATCCCATGAATATACCCTTCTTTCCTGAAGGATCTAACTTTTTCCTCTTTTCTTTTGGAATGTGTATGTACACTGGACAACTGAATATTTTGAGATGACTGAATTTTGGTTTCTTGTCGAAAAATACTTCTTCAGGTGTCTTGTTCTTGAGTACTCTATGAGGAGTACGGTTATGTACATACATAGTTGTCCTGGCAGCTTCTTCCCATAGGTGCATAGGAAGATCTTGGTCATGAAGCATTGCCCTAGCTGCTTCCATAACTGTCTAATTATTTCATTCTACAATTCCATTATGTTGTGGATTATATGGAGTGTCCAAATCCCTCTTAATCCCTGAATATTTGTATGATTCCTTGAATTCATTTTATGTGAATTCTCCACCATTATCTAATCGAAAGGTCTTGATTTTCTTCTCTGTGTGGTTCTCGATCAAGGCTTTGAATTCCTTGAACTTGTTGAATACTTCATCCTTTTTCTTCAAGAAATATATCCATGTCATTCTAGAAAAGTCATCAAAGAAAGAAACATAATATACATACACGCTTAGAGAACCAGATAACATTGGACCGCATACATCAAAGTGGATGATTTCCAAGATTCCTTTTGCCTTGCTCTTGCTACTTGGAAATTTCTTCTTTGTGTTCTTTCCTTTCACACATCCTTTGCATACACCTTCATGTTTTTCTTGTATTTCTAGAAGACCTTCAACAGCTTTTCTTGCAAGTGGTAATTCCCTATAGTGTACATGTGCAAGCCTTATATGCCAAAGTTCATTTAGTTCTACTGAATCATGGACCAAGGCTTGTTCTGGTTGGCCCTTTTTCTTTAATAATCATCCCTCTTACTCTCCAATCACAACTGCATCATCTATATACTTTCCCTTTGGCCAAATAAGTACTTGGCCATCTACAAATGAAACCCTCATGAATTTTGCATCTATTTTAGAGATGGAGAGAAGGTTATTCTTTAGTCCTGGTACAAACAAGATATACTTCATCTTTATAGACTTTCTAGAGTGTAGCTTATAGGAGGATTCACCGCTACCTTTTATGGGATACTGATAATCATCCCCAAGTTTCACTTTGTGGGGTGACTCATGTTCGGATAGTTTCACAAAGGATTCTTTGAATCCTGTCATATGCTTGGAAGCTCCACTATCTATGAGCCAATCATTTATTCCATGTGATACTATTCTCGTAAGGGCAGATATTGAAACATATTCTTCATCACTTGAAAAATATTCACTTTCTTATTTGGCTCTCTTCTTGGGACGCTCGTCATCCTCTACAGTGTGATCATGATGTATTTTATTGATTCCCTTCTTCTTGTGAGAGCCACTTTTTTTGTTAGACAGTATCTGGAGATGTGTCCTTTCTCATCACATGTGTAGCATCTAATACTGGATAGTTCTCTTCTAGGATGAAAATTCTTACCTTTAGGATGATGATGGTCCCTTCTGTTTTTCTCCATGTGTACTATGAGAGATTGATATTCATTTCCCATATTTTCTTCTTGAGATACTATTCGAGATTCTTCTTAAGAGCATTCCTCCTACATCCTACTGAAGGTGACTAGCTTTCTTCTAGCACAAATCCCTTGAATGAAAGAGTCCCATGACCTAGGGAGACCATTCAAGGTGGTCATCACAATTTCTGCATTATCCACTTCTTCATCCAATGCTTCAAGTTTTTCTTTGATCTGGGAGACCCTTGTAAAGTATGACTGTATGGTCTCCGCATTCTGGATCTTCACACTCTTCAACTAGTTCCTCAAAGTCATCTTTCGGTTTATGTTCTTCCCTTCAAATAGCTTGGTCAGGGCATCAAACATTCCTTTAGGTGTCTTTAGAGAGGACACTTGTGGTATGAGGTGATACTTGATTCAATTAGCAATAATCCTCTTAGCCATGACCAATTTATTTTTGTGCAAGTACTTATCCTCATCTCTCTCTGGAACTGGAACCTCTTCACTGATGTAAGAGTCCAGCTCATTTTCTTCCAGGACCAAGGAGATCCTATACTTCCAGGCTCCAAAGTTATCAGCTCCCTCAAGCTTTTTAGAAATTTTGGTGTGATGAGAAATATTAATTGAGAACCTCAAACAGAAATACAAAATATTTAGATATTACCAATTTGAGAAGCTGAAAAGTGGACCTGAAGCTAATCTTCTGCAGTCCTAGTTTTTTGGTTCCAAGGAAAATTAAGGTTTGACTTTCCTGGAGTTCTACTCAACCAAAAACCTCGATTTTTGTCTCTAAACTTCGATTTTGAGGAGGAGAGCAATCCTAGCCTAGGATCACTAAAAAATTCATCTTCAGTGAAAATCCCTAATTTCTTGATGTAGTCGTAGGTCAAAAACTGAAAGTACTCAGAATCAGATTCTACTTCAACAGAAGGATGCGTCCTTCAATGGAGATTCATCCTAGCCTCCTTTTGTTGATGGATTCTGGAGAGAGACCCAAAAAGTAAGAAGCCCTAGCTTCCACAGCTATAGTGTCTTCTTCTCAGGTTAGCTCTGATACCATGTTAGATTTTTATCTTTTAAGCAATATGATCTTAGGATCTTATCTGAGAGAATAACAAGCACAACAATCAATCACAAGAGAAAATGGACACAAATATTTTCCTCGGGGAAAAAATAAAGGAGAAATCCCTGCAACTTCCTTAGAGATAAAATGAGCACCAAAAGTAAAACCAAAGATACAAATATGGTCTCCCTACAGTAGTTTTCTCTCTCTCTTATCTCGGCTTCTTCTCTCTCTCACTTATGCACTACAATTGAGAGTGAGTGTGTGTTCTAAAATAGAGAGGCTCACTCTCTATTTATACTGGTTTCTGACTTGACATTAACTCACCAGGGCTGACTTCTCTAGGAGAGTCTAATAACCCTAGTGCCCCACAACTATGGGGAATTTTCCCCGTGATCAACAAGGAGGGTTAACCTCTATGAATTTACATGACTTGTTTACATTAATGATTCTCTTGATAGGAACATCAGGGACCAATCAAATACAATATATGAAATAAATAAGTGAATACATTCTGAAGTTACAAATACATCAACAAAAAAGACGCTTGAGCTACACCTGAGATAGATAGTTTTTGGTTAATGACTCTGTATCGCTAAGTGCATTAGAGTAGTGTTTCTACAGTTGTATGCGCATACAGGTAGAGAAGGTTGAGTCGATCCAGGATGTGTGCGGATCGCTAGTAGGAGTAGAGTAGAGAGAGAATAGAGAAGATCAAACAGAATGAGAGGGGGGAAAAGTCTATAAATATAGAAGAGCAGATCTTGAACAGATTCTGCATCTTTGTGCGTAGACAAAAGGTGCATCTATTTCCTCATGCCAATGCCAGATGAAGAAAACCTTGTGGTTTTTTCTTTAATGGTTTTCCATGTCATATGTTGTGTATATGTGTGAATGTTGAATAGCTAAGTTAAATGAATAAATATTGTGTTAAGTGATTGATTGATTGATTACTGTGTTACAATCGGATAAATGCATGACTATTGCATTATAGTAATTATTGTACTTATGATATATGTTCACTGGTTGTTTACATGAATCACATAAATAAGGGTTGAGTCATAGAGTGGTAATGGAATACAATGCATATAAGAAACCCGTATTCCCAGTATTTTTTGGGAAAACCTTGTCATAGAGCCAAGGTACTAAAACAACCTCCCACACAAACTACAGAAACTTGGTTTTGAAAGTTACCCATAAAACTGAAATATCTCAGGTGAGAAAGCATCTGCATTGTAGGTGCTGTCAGCTGAGGTTCACTGCGTCTAGATGATATCTTTGGATTTGTTTTGTTGACCCAAAAAGGGGTTGAACCTGGGTCCAAGGGTAGATAAAGAGGGAAGAAAAACCAACACCAACCGTAGAGTTTGATACAACCAAATAAAACATAAATTCCTTCATGTAATCTGGTGAACGCAACAATGGAGCTGACATTAATCCTTTCTTTAATGCCTTGAAATACTGTTGTGCAGCTTCATCCAATAAAAATGGAGTGTATTTCTTGAGCAAGCGCATGCAACCTTTCATTATATTGGCATAATTCACTATGAAACATCTAAGAAAGTTATACTTACCTTGTAGATTGAAGTTGTCGAATAGTTCGAGGAGGAGGCAGATTAATAATTGCCTCAAATTTCGAAGGATCAACCCTAATTCCTTTATTGGAAACAATAAAACCTAACATCTATCCTAAATCAACACAAAAGACACACTTATGGTCATTTAAGCGGATCTTGTAGTGTCGACACCTTTCAAACACCAAATGAAGATGATTTGGTAATATTTTATTTTTCTGGAATGAGCCGAAAGGTCATCTAGGTAAGGTTCAACAATGTGCTTTATATCATGAAAATAAAAATTCATGGCCTATTAGAAGGTAGGACCGAAATTATTCAAGCCGAAAGGCATACTTTTATCCACAAAAGTACTCTAGGGGAAGATGAAGGCAGTATTATGTTGGTCCTCGGGTTTAATTTGAATTTTATTGTATCCCGAGAATCCGTCCATTAAATAAAAGTCTTCACTACCCACACACGCATCAATTATCTTATCTATGAAAAGTGTGTTGACATTATTCTGTCAACAAGGGTTCACTATGCAGGTATGTCAACACCCATCAAATCAAACTCCCTAAACAACAGCCCAGACAGGTTTTACCCTATCTAGCAATGTTGGAATATGGATAACACTAAGAGGGGGGTGAATCTGTATTGTTAACTTTTAACAATTTAAATCACTTTTTAACTTATGCATTAAAAACAATTATCAACAATAACACACAGAACACAAATTTATCATGGAATCCCAATTGGGTAAACCACCAATACTTTCTATTACTACAAAATTGTGTTGACAAATAGTTTATGCCTACTTCTATAGACAAGGATGCTATTATTCCCTTATTTACTAGCAACTACTGGAAGGAGGCTTCGACCCCCTGTTTTATCAGTTGCTACGACACCCTATTTACCAGATACCATTGGAAGGAGGCTACAACCCCCTAGTAAGCATGTTTCTTACCATAGCACCTCCCAACCTCCCTCATATGAAAATTTTATCTCTGATCTGTTAATTAAAAGTGCACAGACAATTTCTCTCACCCATCATCTTGTCTATAAATACCCTTTAACATGTTTTCTATGAATACATCTCTTCACTATTGTGCCTTTTCATTCTTATATATTTCCTCTTCATGAAAATTCAATTCTTCATTTTAAAAATTCTTTAACTCTATTTAGGTTCATCAGTCATACCTTTCTGCAACAAAATCTTACCAGAATTTCCTCTCTGCAATGATAATTCTTCACCAGAAATGCTTCTGAATTTTCCTTTTTCAGCAATGATATTTTCGCAATAAATCCTTTCCGCAACCATCCTAATTCATTGATCCATGGAAGATTCTTTCCTGTACATTGATCTAACACACATATTTCCCTTTGTAATCATCTTTCCGCAATTTCCTTAGCTTTCTGCAATTGTCTTTTCACAACAACCTTTTCGCACCATTCATTTCTTATGGATTCTTCCCTAGCCGTTGATCTGAGATCATATGCAGATTGTGGATTTGCATTTTCACTTTTCTCAAAATGTCCTTCTGCAACTACCTTTCTGTAAGATACTTTCTGCACCATTGATTTCTTGAGGACTCTTCCCTAGTCGTTGATCTTTATATCAGATGCGGATTGCAGATTGTGGGTTTTCCAAATTTCTTGAAATTGTTTCCACAATATTTCTTCCACACCATCGATATTATGTGGACTCTTTCCTAATTGTCGATATTTAGATCAAATGTGGATTGTGGATTGTGGGTTTTCCAAATTTCTTAAAATTGCTTCCACAATTTTCTTTCCCTAAGATTTCTTCTTCGATGTCGATCTTATATAGACTCTTTCCCGATTATCGATCTTTAGATCAAATGCGGGTTGCAGATTGCTGGTTTTCCAAATTTCTTGAAAATATTTCCATAATTTCCTTTCTGCATCGTTGATCTCTTGTGGATTCTTTCCTAGCCGCCGATCTTGTGGATTGCAAATTGCGAAATGCAAAACCACACTTTCCCATTTTGTGCCTCCACAACTTTGCTTCCACATTTCTTTTGAACTGTTGATTTCCTTGCAGGTTCACTCCTGACCGTCGATCTATGATGAAATGCAAATTACGGATCTTCACTTTTATTTGTGCGAAAATCATTTACCACTGTTGATTTCATTGCAGATTCAACCCTAACCATTGATCTACTATCAAATGCGGATTTGTGGATATTCACTTTTCTTTGTGTGGAAATCATTCACCACCATCGATTTTCTCAAAATTGTCCTCTGCAATTTCTCTTGATTAATATGGACTGTCCAATTTTTCACTTCACTCTAGCATTCGGGAATGTTATTTTCAACGCATATTTATTTTGCAGATCTTATTATAGATCACTGATCTTCGTCTCTCGAATTATATGGGCCATCAAAAAATTCTTTGGCACTTCCATTGCTTGATTTTTGGATCCGTCCAAATCTTCTTGGCGCTTTGGACTGTTATCTGCCACTACTCACTTTGCAGATATTTCCCCTATCATTGATCTATAATCCAACCTTTGGAATTTCTTTGTCATCCATATTTTCTTTGGTTATTCCTTTGTTATTAGTGAACTTCTTTGACATCAATGAAAACTATTTTCAACAATATCCCCCTTTGACATTGATGTAAACTCCTTAATTTTCTCCCCCTTTGACATTAATGACAAAGGTTTCTTCTTCCTGACAACTCCCTTGTCAACATATCTCCCCCTGACATGATGCCTTTTCTTCAGCTTATTCATTGTAAGGAGATTACTCCCATATTTTTCCTAAGATTCTCAAATGCTTCTTTGTGTCATGGCTTTGGGAAAATATCAGCTATCTATTCTTTGGTGTCAACATATTCTAGGTCGACAACCTTTTGTGACACTTTATCTCTTAGAAAGTGATATTTTTTTGGTATGTGATTTGTCTTGGAGTGCATGACAAGGTTCCTTGATATATTTATGGCACTCGTATTGTCACAACTTATCACTATTGGATCTTCATATTTTACAAGTAATTATTCTAATGTATGTTTCATCTAAATGACTTGAGTACAGCATGATGCAGTAGCAATATATTCAACTTTTGTTGTAGAGAGTGATATGGAGGATTTTTTCTTCCTTAACCATGATACCAGACAATTTCCCAAAAAGAATGTTGCTCAATTGGTACTCTTTTAGTCATTAACACTTCCTTCCCAATCTACATCAGTGAATTCCTTTAGAGTGAAGTTATCGCTTTTTGGATAACATAATCCATAATCCATAGTACCTTTAATATATCTAAGAATTATTTTTACTACAACCACATGTGTTTCTTTTGGGGTTGATTGGAATCTTGAAACCAAACCTACATCTTGCATTACATCTGGTCTAGTAGTTGTTACATATAACAAACTGGCAATCATTGACTTATACATAGTATGATCTACTTCTAAGGATTCATCATTCTTGTTAAATTTACAACAAGTGACCATAGGAGTATTAACATGTTTGGACTCTTCCATTTTGAACTTCTTCAATATTCTTTGATATACTTAGTTTGAGAAATGAAAATTCCTTTTTTTGATTGAGATACTTGTAAGCCTAGAAATATTGTTAGTTCTCCTAACATTGACATTTGAAATTATTTCTTTACTTATGATGAAAATTTTACACTCAAAATTTTTAGATCACTTCCAAATATGATATCATCTACATATACTACCACAATTATCATATTTTCATTTCCAAACATTGTGTACAAATTACTGTCAGTGACCCCTCTCTTGTATCCTTGTTGTTTTAAATAATTGTCAAGTTTGAAGAGCCGTGCCCTTGCAGATTTTTTAAGGCCATAGACCGCTTTCTTAAGTTTGCACACATAATTTATTTTTTCTAACAAGAGAAAACCTTCATGTTGCTCAATACAGACTTCTTCTTCAAGTTCTGCATTAAGGAATGCATATTTTCATCCATTTGATATACCTTAAAAATTTTGTAGCATGAAAAAGCTAAGAACATCTTGATGGCTTCGAGTCTTGCCATAGGTGCAAACGTTTCTTCAAAATCAATTCCTTCTACTTGAGCATATCATTTATACACTAAACTAGCCTTGTTTCTTGTCACATGACCATGCTCGTTGAACTTGTTTTTAAATATCCATTTGGTTCCAATAACGTTCATATCCTTAGTTCTTAGGAAAAGTTCCCAACGTTGGTTCGTTTCTATTTGATCACATTCTTCATTCATAGCACTGACCCGGTCCTCACTTTTGCAATCTTGTTTAAATGTTTTGGGTTCTATTATCGAAAGTAGTGCTTGTTCTTCATAAATTAATTTTTTTCTTGTTTTAACTCCTGATTCTTTGTCACCAATTATTTGATTTTCAAAATGAATTTTCTGGACCCACCTAGATGGTGTATTTGTGTCGGATCTCAAGGAATATTCGTTCTCATTTTCATGTGATTATTCTTCCTCTACTCTTTCTTCTTCTTCTTCTTCAGAATTATCTTCCTTTTGTGTACTTTCTTTCTTTCTTTTATCATCTACTTTTTCATCATCAATTTCTTCATCATCCATGCTTCCTTGAATTTATATTATTCTTGGTTTAGTATCATCAACAGTTACATTTTTACTTTCTATGATCTTGTGTGACCTTACATTATAACATATGTATGCCTTTTTGGTGGAAGAATATCCAAGAAATATGCCTTCATCGGTTCTAGAGTCAAACTTCCCTAAATTATCATCATCTCTTTTTATGTAGCATTTACTTCCAAAGGCTCTAAAATATTTAACTGAAGTCGGTCTTCCAAACCATAGCTTATAAGGAGTTTTGTCACTATTCACTCTGATGTGTCCTTTGTTTTGTACATAGAAAGTTGTATATATTTCTTCTCTCCAATATCCATCGGGAAGTTTTGCTTCATTAAGCATAGTTCTAGATGCTTCTTGGACTATCCTATTCCTTCTCTCAGCTACTCAATTTTACTAAGTAGTTTTTGCTCCTGAGAACTATCTCTTGATTCCATGTTTTTCATACAACTCATTGAACTCATTTGAGGTGAATTCCCCACCATTATCTTATTTTAGAAATTTCATTTTTCAATTTTTATCATTTTCAACAAGGACTTTGAAGGATTTGAACTTCATAAAGGCTTCTTATTTTTCTTTAAGAAAAGTCACCCATATCATCCTTGTATAGTCATCAATTAATAATATTAAGTAATATTCTTATTGAAGGATTTTTGTCCTTGTTGGTCCATAAAGATCAATGTGAATTAATTCTAATGGATGGGAGGTTGTATGTTATTTCACCTTGAAGTTTGTTCTTGTTTTCTTCCCATGAAGGCAATGTCTACACAAATGATCTGGTGGTATTATTATTTTTGGCAGATTTATTACATCTCTCCTCTTACAAATTCTTACAAGATTTTCAAAGTTTAGGTGCCCCATCCTTGTATTCCATAGCAAAATTTCATCAACTTGTATCATCTAACATTGTTATTCATTTTCTAGAATATACACATCGCTTGGAGATCTCACAACAGTTCCAACAATTTTTCCTGAATCTTTTCTTCTGATTTCAATCTTCTTGGAATCAAATATACATATGTCTCCTTGATCACACATTTGAATCACACTCAAAATATTAGTTTTTAAGTTTTCTACAAGCAGAACATTTTCATCTTTCATCTTATCTCTAATAACCATTGTACCCTCCCTGATTATTTTAGATGATAGATTATCTCCAAAGGTAACCTTTCCTTTTTGCTTCCTTTTTAGGCTTAGGAATTTAGTTGGGTCACTTGTCATGTGTTTTTATCATCCACTATACATATGCCATAGATTTATTTGTTTTTGTAGAACATAGAGATAATGAACATTCCACATCACCCTTCCTTTTCCAAGCTATCACTTTGTATTGAAATTTTGAGGTGTCATCCATAGGAGTTACTAGTTTACATTTTCTAGCAATGTGTCCCTGATTACCAAATTTGTAGCATTATGTACTATAACTCTGTAGACGAGAAAAATAATTGTAGTTTCTTCCTTTTGGATAGTTTTTTATAATATCTTTCTTGTAGACAGAAGTATGTGATGTAATCCCTTTCTCCAGAGGAGTCTTTAGTTTACAGTTTCTAGCCATATGTCCAAAATTGTTACAGGTGTAAAAATTTCCTAAAAAGAGTTGTTGATGTTTACTTGTCACTGGTCTTTTAAGCATTATATATGTTCTTTGTAATGGAGAAGTGGATTTCTTAATTTCTTCTCTTTTAATTTGGCTCATGATTACAGCAGCATAACTTCTTTTATTTCCATCTTGATTTGTGCAAGAAGAATATCCAGGTTTTTCTTTCTCAAATCTTAATCCATTTTTATCGCTTGATGGTATTTGGACACTTAGAATTTCATCTAAAGTATTTGATCTATCATACCTTGATTTGATAGATTCTTCATCCAGTTTCTTTCTAAGGTGCATAATTTCTTGTTCAAGCCTTTCAGATTCTTGCATTTTCTTTTTGAGTTGTTGTTCTACATTGTTTTCAATCCTTTTGATTTCTAGAACCTGATTTTTTAAGTTAGCAATCATTCTCTCTGCATCTTTGTTTTTCTATTCAAATTCTGTCATGTGAGTTTTCTATTTCTTGTACATCTTTTTATACTTCCCTAATTCTTCATGAGCATTTATAAGTTATGCTTTAAGATTTGTCACATCTTCTATTTCTTCTCTAGATATTTCGCTTTCAAAACCCATTAATAGGACTTGATCATATTCATGTATTTCATCATCTTCAATGTATTCTTTGGAGTAAAGGTTTTTCTTATTTTAATGAAACTTCTTCTTGTATATGATATTATTCTTTTGATATTTCTTGTGACAGCAAGGTTCTTCATCATCACTATACTCTTATTTTGGGTAAGGACACTTTTTGGGAAAATGTCCAATCCTTCCACAGTTAAAAAATTTCAAGGGTAGCTTCCATTTATACTTTCCAATGCCTCTCTTAAGTTTATTGATTAATATAGCTTCCTCATCATCGAGGTCCTCGGATTGGATCTTCTTCCTCATCATCTAGGTCCTCAGATTGGATCTTGGATACAACCTTAAAAGATGCTTCCTTCTTTGATGATCCATTTTGTCATGTTCTCATATCATAGGCAATGAATATCCCATGTAGTTCATCTACTATCATAAGTTTAAGATCGTCTAGTTCTTCTAAAGAAGAAACCTTTGAGCCATTCTTCATTGGCAGGGTTCTTAGTACCTTGTCGACTACTTCTTTTTCTTTAATTTCTCCTCAAATGCCTCTAATGGCATTAAAAATTTCATCTACTCTTAGAAGATATTCTGCAATATTTTCTTCCTCTTTCATTTTTTAGGATTTAAAACTACCCTTTGTAGGTCTAGAGTTTGGATTCCTTGACTTTGGAAGTTCCTTCATAGATACATTTTAGTTTTTCCCATCCATGTTTGGATGTTTTGCATTGCATGAATTTTACGAGTATTGATTCTATTAACCCATACAAAAATGCATTTAGAGATTTTGTATAGGCCTAATATAGGATTAGCTCTACTTCGTCTATAGGTACATCATCTGGTACTTTATATTCTGTTTCAACAGTACTCCAAACCTTGTCTCCAAGGGCCATTAGATGGCACTTCATTCTTACACTCCAGTATGCATAATTATCACCATTAAATAAAGGAGGTCTCTTGGTGGATAACCTTTATTTATCCATAGTGATTTTCAATAGGATCTTCCTTCCAAGGATTAAATTGTACTAAAGGATCCATATATTATACCAATTGTTGGAATATGGATAACACTGAGAGGGGGGGTGAATCAATATTGTTAAATTTTAACAATTTAAATCACTTTTTAATTTATGCATTAAAACACATGATCAACAATAACACATAGAACACAAATTTATCATGGAATCCCAATTCGGTAAACCACCAATACTTTCTATTACTGCAAAATTGTGTTTAAAAATAGTTTATTCCTTCTTCTACAGACAAGGATGGTATTACACCTTTATTTACCAGAAACTACTGGAAGGAGGATTCGACCCATTGGCTTTATCAGCTGCTACTGAAAGGATGCTACGACACCCTATTTACCAGCTACCACTGGAAGGAGGCTATGACCCCCTATTAATCATGTTTCTTACCCCAGTGCCTCCCAACCTCCCTCATATGATAATTTGATCTCTGATTGTAATTCAATTGATCTATCAATTGAAAGTGCAGAAACAATTTATCTAACTAATCATTATGTCTATAAATACCCTCTAACACGTTTTCTATGAATACATATCTTCACTGTTGCACCTTTTATTCTTAGATCGTGCCTCTTCATGAAAACTCAATTCTTCATTTTAAGAATTATTTAACTCTATTTAGGTTTATCGGTCATACCTTTCTGCAACAAAATCTTACCATAATTGCCTCTCCTCAATGATAATTCTTTACTAGAAATTCCTTTGAATTTTCCTTTTTCAACAATATATCCTTTTCACAACCATCCTGAATCATTGATCCATTGCGGATTATTTCCTATCCGTCAATCTAACACACAGATTTCCCTCCTTAGTCATATTTCCACAATATCCTTAGCTTTCCACAACAACCTTTCTGCACTGTTGATTTCTTGCAAACTCTTCCCTGGTTGTTGATATGAGATTAGATGTGGATTACGGATTGTGGATTTGTGTTTTGAATTTTCTCAAAATTTCCTTCCGCAACTACCTTTCCACAAGATACTTTCTGCATCATTGATTTCTTGTGGACTCTTCCTAGTCATTGATCTTTAGATCAGATGCGGATTTCGGATTGCGGGTTTTCCAAATTTCTTAAAGGTGCTTCCACAATTCTCTTTCTACAATATTTCTTATGTTCCGTCGATCTTATGCAGACTCTCTCCTGATCATCGATATTTAGATCAAATGCGGATTGTGGATTGCGGGTTTTCCAAATTTCTTAAAAGTGCTTCCGCAATTTTCTTTCCATGATATTTATTTTGTTCCATCGATCTTATTTGGACTCTTTTCTGATCATCGATATTTAGATCAAATATGGATTGTGGATTGTGGGTTTTGCAAATTTCTTCAAAATACTTCCACACTGTCGATCTCTTATGGAGTCTTTCCTGACCGTCGATCTTGCAGATTACGGACTACAAAATGCAGAACCACACTTTCCCATTTTGGGCCTCCATGGTTCTCTTCCACAAATTTTTTCTTTATTTCTTCTTAACCATCAATTTCCTTGCGGGTTCACTCCTGACCGTCGATCTACGATCAAACACGAATTACGGATCTTCACTTTTCTTTGTGCGAAAATCATTCACCACCATTGATTTCTTGGAAGATTCAATACTAACCGTTGATCTAATATCAAATGTGTATTTTTGGATATTCAATTTTCTTTTTGTGGAAATCATTTACCACCATCAATCTTCTCAAAATCGGCCTCTGTAATTTCTCTCGACTGATCTAGATCGTCAAATTTTTCACTTCACTCTAGTGTTCCGGAATTTTATTTTCCACGCATATTTATTTTTTGGGTCTTATTATAGACCATTGATCTTTCTCTCTCGAGTGATTTGGGTTTTCCACCATTTCTTTGGCACTTCCACTTCTTGATTTGTGGATCCGTCCAAATCTTCTTAGCTCTTCACACCGTTATCTGCCACTACTTGCTTTACAAATCTTTCCCTTGTCATCAACCTTGTCATTGATCTACAATCCGACCTTTGGAATTTCTTTTTCATCCATATTTTATTTGGTTATTCCTTTGTTATTACTGAACTTCTTTGACATCAATGACAACTATTTTCAACAGGAAACACCAATGAAGTAGGTGCAGTGTCACCCGAGATAACCGAGGGAGGACTTTTTCACTATCTTTTATTCTACCGCAACATTTATAGATCTAGGGTTCCTATTATCCAGATCAACTGATTCACACTAGCTCAAATTTAACTCAGCAAATACATGTTATCATAATCCATATTCATATTCATAGTTGCAAAACCATTGACATATAGTAAACCAATAAACTTTGCATAATTCATATTTAACCATAAAGCACAGAGATCTCAACATTATAGACTTTGCATAATTCATTATTGAACAAATCTCACAAAATTAAAGACAATAAATATAATTATGTCACCAACAGAGTCTTAATTCCATTAATCCCAGAAATAGGTCGCAAAAATATAGAACTTCTTGGTCGATTAGCCTCAGACCAGAAAATACATTTGTTCCTCCGAACTAGATTAGATCTCTCTAATTTTGTCCCTCTCTAATTATAATGATACTACTTATAACTCTACATATAGAATTATTAATTCGTTACAAAAATGGTTCCTCCTTTCAGAGCGGTCGAGTCTTCTTTGTGTCGACATCCCTTTTGTCGATGGCGGAGGCACGCTCTGTGCCTCCTAACCCCTTTCCAACAAGGTGTGTGATATTTATCCTCCGTACATTCCTTGTATAGGTCCCTGAAGTTCATACAAACATGTATTGTTCCTTTCTATTTATCCATTGATACTACGTCAGATACATATTCCGTTAAAGAAATGGGGTATATGAAACCAGCTTTTAATAACTTTTTGACTTCAGCCTTCACGGCTGTTGCTTTTCATGGGTTCATAGGATGTAGCTTCTCTTGAATGGGTCTGACATTAGGGTATTTTCTTATTTCATGTTCCACTATATATGGGTTGATTCCTAGCATCTCCTTGTAATACCAAGTGAAGACATTGTGGAATTCCTTAAACAAGGTTGTATAAAATTTCATCATGTGAAGAATTTGCTCTGATAGACATTTTCCACGACATCAGGTTTAGTAGAGATGTTGATGAGTATGGTTGTGGAGATGTTTTCCATGTTACCCTTGGTGAAAACTCCTTCCTTAGGTAAATAATTTATAGTTTGGTCAACACCTTCACTCAGTATCACATGGAACTCGGAGTTTTCAATTTTCCTCAGGTCTGGTAGGAAATGGGACTTGTGATGTAAATATTCACATATTTTATTTATTCCTATCATGGAATCCAAAATGGCTTCATCAGATGATAAAACCATGTCTAATAAATCATATGAATAAGTTGAGTTCACTCCCCACACAGGCAAGTAGGATTCCTCTGGCTCCTCTTAGACGGAAGGAGTGGAGAGGGAATGTGCAGTAGCATCAAATGTAGCTTGGTAAGCCATTTCTATTGTCGATAAGGGAACATAAGGATTTTCTTGCGAAGGGAGGACCCATGGATTGGTCTTATTCATGATTGAAGAAATGATATATCTGACACTAGTCAATCCAAGGTAGTTTATAGGAATGGGAAATTCAAAAGTGCCCATAATTTACATGTACATCCCAACTCCTAAACTTTCATTCATTGGGCGCGCTTGATCAATCAAAGGTACATTAGACCCAGTGGTCTCCATAAGACTCTTCCGTGTATAGTATAGTTGATCAATGGTCACTATATTCCCTTCATGAGGGAACATTAGGACTCGAAAGAGTGATGACATAATAGAATACATAGTGTAGTTCCATCTCCTACCCAAGAGCAGGTTATATTCCAAAGGAGCATCAACAACCTCGACTTCTACTGAGACTGTTTTCCCTGCCGATTCAATATGAAAAGAAGGAAGGCTACCATGTGGATTGAAATACCTTCCATCAAAATCGGTCAACAAGGTATTAGACGAGACCAACTCAGGGGATCCCAAATATTTCCAACACAAAACAACCATTACACATGTAGATGCACCTTCATCTCTAACAGTCCGTCCGATGGTTTTACCACCATGGACTACTTCGATTTGGAAGGCCACATGATAGGGAAAGCGGGGTTTGACATCAGATAAGTTAAAAAATTTCATCAAGATCGTAATTCAATACTACTGATAGCTTCCAGGAGTGCATTACACTGTGAAGGAAAAATTTCTAACACTTCTAAGGCGGACATAGCGCAAGGAATTTTGGTCAAGTCTTCCACAAACGAATAGTTGGGAGCATCTCTTGCATCAGGTTTGTGATATTCCTTCTTGAATGCACCTTTCATAATCTTCAGTATAGGTTCATCTGGTTTTTCAATCGAAAGTGGGTTTGGTGCTTCAGCATATTGTTTTTCTTTCTGTGAAGACTCTGTGTCATATTCTTTGGCTCAGGTTATTAATAAATATTGGGATCGGACCATGTCAATGTATGATTGATTAACAAGGGGATTCTTTTAAATTCCCCCAACATTCTTCAGATCGCTTGAAATTGCATTTTTTCCTTCTAGGAAAGGGTCCTTAAGGATAGTAGGTTGGTTCTTCAACAACTTATGAGCTTGTTCCATCAAAGGGAATAGATAAGTCTGATGGTATTCCTGACACATCTTGCATGGAAAATTCACCTTTTTCTTTCTTTCTTTCTTTCCCCCCTCATCATTGTTCGTGGGATTTTGTTTATTTTGATTTCCCTCCCCTTTCTTCCCACCATTCTAATGAGTTCCCTTTTTTGTGGAGTGTGTATTATAAAATTATGCATTCTTATGGGAGGGGTAGGAGCCTTGGATTCTATCAACGTGGAATCCTTCATTGATAGTTCATGTATTTTCTTTGCTAGTGATTCCATAGTGGGTGATTCAATTGAACCCACAATGCCATTGGCATGCGGTCAAGGGTTTGGTTTCACAAAATCCATATTAGAACTTGGCACATCAGGTACAATCTCATATAGAATCCCAGACTAAGCATATATCAGGTCAATTTGTTGGGCCCTAAGAATGGATTCCTCTTCATTCGTTACTCCTGAAGATGAAACATCCTTTGAAATAATGGAAATAGGGATTTCAAAAACCATTCCAACAAAAATTCAGGAGGAATATTAGCTTTAATTATCCTCATTCTTATTCTCCACTCCAGAATGTGATCAGAAATGTGAGTGGCTTTGTTTTGTTGAAAATCTAACAAAATATCAGTGTCGGCATCATACTGGACCGAAAGTTGAAAGTAGTTGAGAAAAACTGTGGCTAAATCAAGGAAATTTTCATAAGCAGCACATGGAAGTTCAATGTACCACTTAACCGCTACACTAGTCAAGGTTCTTTAAAAAAACCTCAACCAAATTGAATCATTGTTCAAAGAGTTTGAGGACCACCATAAATGGAAATTGGTAACATGGTCACTAAGGCCCTCTCTGGTTTCCCCTTCAAATTTTGGAATAATTGAAGGAAATTTGATAGGAACAGGTGGCCAATTAGGATCATGGCGCACAGGTTCATTCATTAGTTTTGAAATATCTGGAAGTTTAATGTTTCCATAAAATTGAATCGAGGCCTAGACGAGGTTTGATATTGAGGAACTTGGTGTGTGGAAGTGCATGCACCAATGGTATCAACCAAAATGGCACATCTCTGTCTGAGTGCTAACATCCATTATGTCAGTACACAAAAGGACAAATAGGATTGAAGTAGCCAAAACACTATAGATGTGCATGACCATTGATGCATGATCTCTAGACCATCCTAATATATTTTTATTCTGATTTTAGGGTTGCACACACTCCTTTTTCCATTGCAACTCACATGCCACATGCAAGTATTTGCATTGCAACCCGCATGTACATTGAACACGTGAGTTTCCTTTGAGCAATAAGCGTGTCACATGCGGCTTGCTTATATAAATACTCGTGTGTACCTTAATTCGACATTAAAAAAATATAAATCACAATTAGATGATATTAGTTGGGCCTTAATACATAACTATCCCAACTATGTCAACCATCCTAACCTTCGAAACCTCTCTATTTACCCATGTATAAATATAGGGCATGGGATGGGGCTAATCAAATGATTCTTGAAGAGAAAAGTTATGCTGGTGGTATTCCTAAGACCTCTTGGAGCAGCAGAACTTGGCTAATCAAATGATTCCTTGTCTCTGAAGTTGGGTTGTAATCTTACCATTCCCTATTTATGAATAAAGAAATATTTTCTTCCAATCTTTGTATTCTTGCTTTCTCATGTATAATGGATTATGAATTATTTCATCTATGTTATAATGAATATCCATTTCACTAACCTTTTATATATATATATGAGATATTGCTTGAAGAACTTGTCTTTCACAGGTGAATTGGGAGAGCCCTAGAAGCTTTGAAGGATATCGAAAGAGGAGAAGACCAAGCTTGGATCAACCGTCATAAACCGGGTAAGTCAAGACTTCTTCCTATTCCTATTTAATTTTCTAGATAAGTTGATTGTATGCAAGTGTCTTAGTACATTGGTAACCCCAGAGACCCTAGGTTACAAGGGTGCATTGTCCTGAACAACTGAACTGGAAAATCCACTAGGGACTCCAGCCTGATGTGGGTCCATTAATTAGGTCCCCTTACCAGCCTTTGCTTCTTTTTGGATTCTGGGTGTGTTCAGTTTGTTTGTGGCCTTTGATTTATAGCTTTTCTTATTTAGAACCTTGTTGTTAATATTTTTTCTTTGAAAAATTTTTAATAGCACTTTTGGGTTGTATACCTACACAATCGTGTGTTTCACTGTATACACATGGGTTTCCTCTTGGACAGTTGTGTGGTGTACACAGGTTTTCTGCATAGATAGTCGCATGTTTCCTGTAGCAGTATTTTGGCCTTTTAGGGTTTTCTTGTCCCTGCATTTTGGTTTTTGATTTCTTGTGAGGTTATGTTTATAACTTGACTTTGTGAGTCTGAGGTATGTATGTCACATCTCCCGCTTGATTTCATCAAGTTCTTGAGCTTTTGGTGTTTGATTTTCTTGCATTAGTGAGTGTAGGTGGTCCTCCTGCTTGATTTATAAGTCTAAGTGCTTGTGTTCTAGGTTAGTGATCAGGTCCTTGAATGCTTTATACTTTGTGTTGCTTCTTGTGGTCTCAATTTGTCACTTTTTCTTTGTGTATATAGCAAACTTTTTAAGTTGGTTAGTTTCTCCAAGTCATGGTTTGTTCCAATAATCTGCCTCTTGGTTGAAGTAGGTCACTTTGGGATCCTTTTGCCTCATTTCACTACTTATATGTTTAGATTAGTCAAATTTCTCAAGTTCCATTCATTTTCATTGTATTTTTTGAAGTTATTTGGAAAGAAAAGACAAAAATATTTTGCATTAGGTTGCATGTAGTATTTCTTTTCGTTATTTTTCAAAGAAAATTTCAAAAATTCTTAAAATGTCTTGTAGTATCTCATACTTAGCTTTATATTCATTAACTTGCATTTATAAAAAGAAAAATAAAAAGTTGGCTTAGTAGTTGCAATTTACTTTGAATTTACTTTTATGCATCATTTTCATTTCTTTTATCGAGTCTATAACACCACATGAGTTTCACGCCATTTGCCTCTGACTTAAAACAACCTTTTAAAATGAACGATATAATTAAAAATTATTAGAAAGTTTTATTTTTTAGGCTCCTACACCAACTAGCATAGGCCATACTTGTGGATTAGGGAGTTTCAACTCTCCACAAGTATATGATTTCAAACGTAGTTGGCCAATCACTAGGTAAATCCTCTTCTATGTTGATTGTATCTAGGAATCTCCTCTCAAACAAGATTTAAGCACAAGGCCGTGTGAGGACCTGGACTGAGGAGATAGCCCTTCAATTCCGTGTTCGATTGTAGACCAAGGTTTTTACGCATATGGGAACTTCTGTCAATACCACCTCTTGGGCCCTGTGCAATGCCGATGTTGACAGGATTTCGGGCTTTTCTATTCTACCCATGCGTATGAATCGGGCTTGCGACTGTCCCCCTATACTATTAGTATAGTTTTGGTATCCTTTAGTCTCTTTGACATCTAGGGTTCATACATAGGTATACCAAAAGGCTATTTCTGGTCTACCTTGGACGGGATTGGAAGGTAACCCGGGTAGAAGGTGTGGGAAGGCAGTGTGTGATTCCTCCGGTTGTGCCTAAGAACATCTACAGGGACCCCAAGTACCCATCTATCATATTTCTTCTTGAAGGCACATATTATACCCGCTTGAATGTTTGTCTTTAGGAAATGTTTTAGTGACTGTTGTGTGTTTTTTTTGTGTTTAGTCAGCCTTAGGGTGTGTGAAGAGTCAATTTTTAACTGTGGAGCACCAACCTCTCAAAAGGTCAAGAAGGTTGTAAAACCTTCCTCCGGCTACTACAATAGAGCCTCCACCACCCCTTCAAAGGAGGATATTAGATATAGGCGGTTCTTTTGAACCGGTAGGAGTAAGCGAAGTTCCAAGTGAACCAGAACTTAGGACAAATCAGGTTGATACAACTGTAGTAGAGATTGAGGACTGTTGGAAATATGATAGGTGTATATTGTGTAGATTGTCATTGATGGAAATTATATGTGCCATGATAGAGATGTGAGAGAGGCAATCACCTGGGTGGTAAAATGAATACCCAACCTTGTAATTAATTGTCACTCCGAGGTTCACATATGTGAGATTTTGGCCTGCCAAAATCAGTAAAAATATCAGTGTTTTTATTTATGTGAAGAAATAGAATCTAGTAGCAAATATGTTAAAGTATTGAAATGTTTTTCTAATATTGCAATCAAGGATTGTGACAGTTAAGTCCTTATATTGAGTCTCTATGCATAAGTAAATATTATATAAAAGAAGAAAGCCAAGTCAATCTCGATTAAAGAGAGATTGAAGTGTAGGGATTGAGTTTCCTTTGGGTTATGTTGTATGAGGTGCAGTTTGGTTCCTGCAGTTTGGTGCCTATGTACAAGATGGACCAAGTCTACGATTGGATTCATATTGTAAATCCATTGAAGTAGTTATCGAACTGGGAGTTTTAGCATTTGGAGTTTGAATATAGTTTGGCAGTATTCAACTTGATGATGTTTTTTCACTAAATGTTGTACTACTAATTCATTTCCATATCCTTCCATGCCACTGACAGGATAGTCGTCTATTTGGAAAGTATAGAGCTCGGAATAAAATTCCAATAGCGAAATTTCGTGCTCGTAATTATGAACAATATCGACTGGGAAGCTAAAATGGTAGGTTATACTATATTCTGGACCGGCACCATCATTTTCAATATAGATATTCCCTTTCATAAGCTTGATAAATTCCCTTGAGATTGACTAGCCCAGATCGTTACCTGCAGTGACATTATGCTTTTCATCATATTCGCTAAATAGTTGTCATTTAACACATTACCTACAATGTGGAGAGAAATGTGAAAAATTTGAATCTCATCTCTGACAACAATCCTGGGAAGGTTTTGGTGTCCCATAAAGATCAATCAAAGGCCCTTAGAAGTGACAGTGGGATCAAGCAAAATTTCAGCTACACGAAGGAGCTCAGCTAGAAGAAATTTGACATAGTTCAAGCTAAGGCTATCGAATTCCATCCTTGAAAAAGCCCCAGTACTTTGTTGTTCCAAGTATTTTCTCGGTTTCAAAAACTCCTCCATATCAGTTGCATGAGAGTGAGATCAAGGATCTATTTTACAAGTATGGGCGTATCATAGACATTGATTTAAGTTTTCCACCACGAACACCTGGTTATTGCTTCATTAAGTTTGATAATGGTCAAGATGCTAAGGATGCAATCAGAAGCAGAGATGGCTACAAGTGCAATGGACATAGACTCTGAGTTGAGAGGGCACATGGAGGGTGAGAATCATCTATTGATGTATATGATAGCTACTCCAGTGGTAGTCATTCGAGTAGTTTGCATAGGTGCACTAGATACAGAGTTATCGTGCATGGATTACCTACCTCTGCATCATGGCAAGATTTGAAGGACCACATGCGTCGTGCTGGTGATGTATGCTTATCTCAAGTCTACCACAAAGGCAGTGGCACTGTGGGAGTTGTAGACTACACAAGCTACGAGGACATGAAATATGTTGTAAGAAAGCTTGATAATTCAGAGTTTCGTAATCCATTTTCTCTATCATACATAAGGGTTAGGGAAGATAAAGGATATCGCGGTAGTTATTCTCGAAGCCGGAGTAGAAGTTACAGTCGCAGCCCAAGCAATGACTACCATAGGTGAGGCTATCATGGGCATAGTTATTCTCAAAGTTACTCAAGAAGTTTCAATGATAGAAGTGCTTGAAGTTATGATTCTCGTCGAAGTGGTAGTCTAAGTCGCTTTAGAAGTCCTTGCTAAGTTTCACAACTATGAAGTCAATGAAGTTTTATGACGAGTAATACTTTATTAAATTGCATGTTGTTAAGAATTCTAAAAGAGCGCTAATATAAAAAGGCAAAGCTCTTATAGTGTAAATGTTTTAAAAAAAATACATAACAACTATGAATAAAACGATAAGTCATAATGGATAAAAGAATAACAAATGGAGAATGAACTAAATATAGTTATGACTAAGTCATTAGTTTAATATTATTTTTCTTATTATATGAAAAGATACATCATTCCATGAAGAGGTGTGAAGTACATGAGAAGACACATTGATTCATGAAGAGGTATGAAGAAAGAGTATAAAAATGAAGACATGAAGAGATCAAGTGTGTATCTCGATGGATAAAATGTAATATTTTGGTGGATATTATACCTTTGACATGAACCTTGTGTTCATTCAAACCGACTGGTGTCTGTAATCAGGTTGGAGACTAAATGAGGATTGGATTCATCTCTACATGTTGGGTCATGTATACAAGCTGGGTCTTGTAAGAGAGCTGGGTCTCTCAATCTAGTTGGGTCTAGATAGTTCATGCTATGTGATGTAAAAAAAATTTTAATAAAATACATTTGACATTTTCATATGTGTTTGCTATTTCGTATATATATAATTGGTANCCCCCCCCCCCCACCCCTCTCAGTGTCTGAGACCTATTCTACAATTGGTATTAGAGCCTGTTGTCTTTGAATAGATCACTATTGGAAGGCTGATCCAAAAGGAAAACAAGTCCATTTTTATATCTAAACACTTAATCTAAAGATAGGTGCCAATATCAGCATTTTAAAAAATGGCTAAAAGTGTAGATGATAAAATCCCCTTGTTAAATGGAGTATGCAAAGGAAAATGCCAAGTGTGTGCAATGTGAGAATGGCAAGGATTTGTACGCATCCCATTGTAAACCTTTAGATCCCATCTGCATCACTTGCGCTACCAGCATGGCAAAAGACAAGACTCCATGACCTACATGTCACCAACTCTTGACTAAAGTCTTTCGGCGCTACAAATTGAAACCATGCCCGCCTGGAGATACCATCAAGTTTATTGCCAAGTTTCCCCCCAAAATTAGTGGTTCCATGGACCTCTCAGGCATAGAGAAGTATCCTGCTGATGCCGGAAAAAGAAAAACCAATTGAAAACAACATGTATTACATGGTTCAATTCAATGGAAAAAGGATGGGTGACCCTCTCGTTTTCTACCCAATTAAGTCATGGTACAAGTTTGAAAGTGAAATTCAACATAAGACATTAACAATAGAGGAGGCTGAAAACATAATTAATTCTTACAAAAAGAGTGATGAAGGATACGGCCGATGGATGGCGAAAGTAAGCAAGGATGGACTAGAGGGGAAGCAATCTTCTATTTTCTATGAGTTTCCTCGGGTTTTGAATGAGGTGAAGCAAATAATGCGCTCAAGAGGGATGATGGCATAAGATTTACTACTCTATTTTGGACTTACTCTTGTGATGGGATCGATACAACTATAGTTGAATTGGTATATTTTATAGAAGCTCATTTGCATGGGATAGAAAATAGTGAATATTTGGAAGCAATTAATGATAATTTCAAGGATGAGGGAGTGGAGGTACAAGATCAAGAGCCATGTTGGAATGAATTTCGTAAAAGAAACCAGGCAGATATTGTCTTGAATGGTTTGAATGCTAGATCATCTTCAACCAATAAGAAAACACTTAAAGTGCAACAAAATAAATTATTGAAGGAGGAAAAAATTAGAAATAGACTTATTAGAACACAACAAAAGAAAATATTGAAGGAAGAAAAAATCATAAATAGACTTTATAGAGCGCAAGAAAAGAAACTATTGAAGGATAAAAGAATCAGAGACAGATTGCAATCTGGACAAGCTGAATTGAATGAGGAACATTTAATGCTTCTTGATCCAAGTTTGAAGGGACTCATTGGGTTTGGAGTTCCTGGATACCCTGTGGTATAGTGTCCGAAGGAGCTAAAGTAATTTATGCAAGGACCACCATTCTTCTACTTTGAAAATGTGTCCATGGCACCAAACGATGTTAGGAAGACTATATCTCGTCATTTCGGTGGCGTTGACCCAGATTTTGTTGACTCGAAATATTTTTCAGCTTCTATGAGGCCAAGAGGCTACATTCACAACCTTCCTATAGAAGGGTGATTGCAAGTCCTACCCATGCCTCCTATGACAATTCATGAAGCATTGCCTCAAACAAAAAAGTATCGGCCTCCCTAGGATGGTAGAAAAAAAAAATGAACTACATATCTGGCACAAGAGGCAGTGATATACTATGCCAAGAACTCATATCTGTAATGACAAACTCAAACGCAAATCCAGCATTACCTGACTAGGCATAAATACTCGAAAACTGTAAGAAGTGGAACTTGGTTTGGGTGGGGCCAAATCAGATGGCCCCTTTGGAATCTAATAAGATAGAGCTCATAATAGGATTTGATAAAGATCACAGTCGTGGAGCATCTGCTCAAACTAATCGCTTACAATGTCTAGGCAATGCATTCTAGATAGACATGGTTGCATACCATTTATTTGTTTTGAAACTATTTTATCCAAACAGACTAACCATCCTTTCTCTATTTTCTGGTATCGGTGGTGCAGAGGTTGCTTTGCATCGTATTGGAATACACTTAAAATGTGTTGTGTCTATGGAGATATGTCCAAAGAACAGGATTATACTTAGTAGTTGGTGCATGAAAACACATCAAACAGGTTGACTGGTTGAGATGAAAGATGCCATAAATGCAGAGAAGCTAACGACAAAGAAAAAGCACAGAAAGAGGAAGGCTACGGAGGAGAAAATGCAAGATTTTGAAGCTCATGAACCTTCAAAGAAAGTGAAAGATACATCTCGAGGGACATCACAAGAATCTGAAACTCAAAAGAGTTCCTCTGAAAAGACAAAGTGTTGGAGATGCAAGGGTGTTGGGAATACAACAAATTTTTGTCACTCCATAAGGTGTTTCAAGTGTGAAGGATTTGGTCACAAAGCACAAAATTGCATGAATCCAAAGAAACAAAAATATCAGAACTTAATTGCTTCAGGTCAAGATTAAAAATGAAATTAAAAGACCTAAAGGTGACTTAGATAAGAAATCAGTATGTAATTTTGGATAGGTTAGCAACTAGTGTCATTAAAAAGCTGAAAAGTAAAGATAGCTCTCTATCCTTGAAACTGATAAGATTTGACAAATAAAAAGGATGTTAAGAATAAAAGAGCATTTCTTTTTTAACTGGTATTACATGTTTAAGAAAGGGCACTAAGTTAGGGGGAGCTAGGTTGAAAGAAAAATATGTCTATTTTTGTTCAAATAGAGCATTATTTGAAGATAAACTCATATCCTTACCTAAGAGTGCAATAAGAGGATTATACGTTTGAAAATAGAATGAAGTATTTTAAATAGCAGTAAGAAAGGTAAAAATATTGACATTTAAGGAGGAGAAAAGATATTCATTATTATTGATGTCAGAAGCCACTATGATGAAAAGTAATAGTAGGTTTGTGAAGGAAACTTGCAACTATGGAATATGTGTTAAAGCAACCCTAATTTGATCACATTGCTTTTCACTCATGTGAAAAGAAATAGATGACATAATAAATAGGGGAGTTATTCAACCCTTTTCCCTTGATGTCAAAGGGGCAGAAATTGAAGTAGTATTGCCATCAATGCCAAAGGGGGAGATTGTTGGAAATATGACACGTGTAGATTGTGTAGTTTGTCATTGATGGAAATCATATGTGGCATGATAGAGATGCGAGAGAGGCAATCGCTAGGTGGTAAACTGGATACCCAGCCTTGTAATTAGTTGTCACTCTGAGGTTCACATATGTGAGATTTTGGCCTGCCAAAATCAGTAAAAATATTAGTGTGCTTATTTATGTGAAGAAATAGAATCTAGTAGAAAATATGCTAATGTATTGAAATGTTGTTCTTATATTGCAATCAAGGATTATGACAGTTAAGTCCTTGTAATGAGTCTCTATGCATAAGTAAATATTATATAAAAGAATAAATCCAAGTCAATCTCGATTAAAAAGAGATTGAAGTGTAGGGATTGAGTTTCCTTTGGGCCATGTTGTATGAGGTGTAGTTCGATGCCTTTGTACAAGATGGACCAAGTATACGATTGTATTCATATTGTAAAGCCATTGAAGTAGTTATCGAACTGGGAGTTTTAGCATTTGGAGTTTGAATATAGTTTGGCGGTATTTGACTTGATGATAGTTTTTCACTGAATAATGCACTGCTAATTCATTTCCATATCCTTCCATGCCACTAACAGGATAGTCGTCTGTTTGGAAAGTGTAGAGCTCGGAATCAATTTCCAATAGCGAAAGTCCATGCTCGTAATTATGAACAATTTCGATTGGGAAGCTAAAATGGCAGGTTATAATGTATTCTGGACCGGCACCATCATTTTCAATATAGATCTTCCCTTTCATAAGCTCGATAAATTCCCTTGATATTGGCCAGCCAAGATTGCTACCTGCAGCGACATTATGCTTTTCATCATATTCGCTAAATAGTTGTCGTTTAACACATTACCTACAATGTGGAGCAAAATGTGAAAAAATTGAATCTCATCTCCTACAACAATCCTGGGAAGGTTTTGGTGTCCCATAAAGATCAATAGAAGGCCCTTAGAAGTGACAGTGGGATCAAGCAAAATTTCAGCTACATGAATGAGCTCAGCTAGAAGAAATTTGACATAGTTCAAGCTAAGGCTATCGAATTCCATCCTTGAAAAATCCCCAATACTTTGTTGTTCCAAGTCTTTTCTCGGTTTCAGAAACTCCTCCATATCAGTTGCATGAGAGTGAGATCGAGGATCTGTTTTACAAGTATGGGTGTATCATAAACATTGATTTAAGGTTTCCACCATGACCACTTGGTTATTGCTTCATTGATTTTGATAGCGCTCGAGATGCTGAGGATGCAATCAGAGGCAGAGATGGCTACAAGTTCGATGGAAATAGACTCCGAGTTGAGAGGGCGCATGGAGGGAGAGAATCATCTGTTGATGTCTATGATATCAACTCCAGTGGTATTCATTCGAGTGGTTTGCATAGGCGCACTGGATACAGAGTTATCGTGCATGGATTACCTACCTCTGCATCATGGCAAGATTTGAAGGACCACATGCACCGTGCTGGTGATGTATGCTTTTCTCAAGTCTACCGCAAAGGCAGTGGCACTGTGTGAGTTGTAGACTACACAAGCTACGAGGACATGAAATATGTTGTAATAAAGCTTGATGATTCAGAGTTTTGCAATCCATTTTCTCTATCATACATAAGGGTTAGGGACGATAAAGGATATCGCAGCAGTTATTCTCAAAGTCAGAGTCAAAGTTACAGCCACAGCCCAAGAAATGACTACCATAGGCGAGGCTATCGTGGGCGTAGTTATTCTTGAAGTTACTCAAGAATTTTCACTAATAGAAGTAGTCAATTTTTTTATTCTCATCGAAGTGGTAGTCTAAGTCACTTTAGAAGTCCTTGCTAAGTTTCATAACTATGAAGTCAATGATGTTTTATGACGAGTAATACTTTATTAAGTTGCATGTTGTTAAGAATGCTAAAAGAGCGCTAATATAAAAAGGAAAAGCTCTTATAGTGTTAATGTTTTTAAAAAAAAGACATAACAACTATGAATAAAACTATAAGTCATAATGGATAAAAGAATAACAAATGGAGAATAAACTAAATATAGTTATGACTAAGTCATTAGTTTAATCTTATTTTTCTTATTATATGAAAAGATACATCATTCCATGAAGAGTTGTGAAGTACATGAGAAGACACATTGATTCATGAAGAGGTATGAAGAAAGAGTATAAAAATGAAGACATGAAGAGATCAAGTGTGTATCTCGGTGGATAAAATGTAATATTTTGGTGGATATTCTACCTTTAACATGAACCTTGTGTTCATTCAAATAGACTGGTGTCTGTAATCTGGTTGGAGCCTAAATGAGGATTGGATTCCTCTCTACATTATGGGTCATGTATACAAGATGGGTCTCTCAATCTAGCTGGGTCTATATAGTTCATGCTATGTGATGTAAAATTTTATTTAATAAAAATACATTTGAAATATTCATATGTGTTTGTTATTTCATATATATATAGTTGGTAAATGTTATGACTCATTAAATGCCATTTTTTTTTGGCAAGAGATTTTTAAGTTTTAAGAGACACTAATTCACCCCCCCCCTCTCAGTGTCTAAGACCTGTTCTACAAGGACTTGCAAACTGATGAGTTTGCAAGAAACTTTAATCCCCCTCTTACTAGATTAAACGATCCTGTGATCATCCAGGTTCTTCCATTTACTTCACCTGTGATTGGTGTTCCCATGAACATCATTATGGAAAGCTCTGTGAAGGGTATATCTACCCCCCACCTCAGCTATATTGACTGGAGGGGTGCCACCTCCCTCTATAGGTACTCATAGACCAAGTGCACCTGCTGCACCTTTATCACCTAGTAGTCAGGTGGTTCAACCACCAACTTCCTCAAATGTAGCAGGTCCGTCTAGTGGGGTTGTCACTGGGATTCCCAATGCCTTCACCCTCTTTTATGCATACTGCTCAGAGTGGTCCTGTTGGATCCTCTTCATTTGTTGAGGGATTTCCATGGAATGGGGGGAGCATTCCCCCATCCACTCCTTATGTGGGCCCTACACCTACATATGTGGGGTTGTAGTTTGGAAATGCAAACACCTATGGTCAAGGTTTCCAAACTCTAGTTTCAACTCCGTTTACGAGCTCTCCTTTCTCGCTTTTTAGTGGAGGGATACCCACTCCAATATGTCATACTCTAGTTTCATTTGGAGGAACTCAAACTACTTATACTGTACTACACAGAAATAATCCACTGGCTTATAGGTGGGATCCATTTCAAAGTAGTCCAATTAATTCACAACTGGATACTGGGGGAAACACCAACTTTACATTTGGGAACCATGGGGCAAGTACTTCTACTTCCCAAACTCGTACTTTTCAGGCTCCGGTTAGGCCTAAACTTCCATTTCTGGCAACTTTGAACTTTCTAGACTTGAACAAGTTGATGAATGACCTAGTGAAACATAATGTTATGTGGCTACCTGTTCCAACCAAGTTACCTTCGGACATTCCCAAGTTTGAAGGAAAAATTGGGGAGGATCAAGGGGCCCATGTCACCACTTTCCATTTATGGTTCTCTTCTAAATCACTGAACGATGACACTGTTCGGTTGAGGCTGTTCCAAAGAACTCTAACTGGTGTTGCAGCAAAGTGGTATAATGAATTTCCCTCTGCTGCGGTTGATAGTTTTTGGGACTTAGCGGAGGTATTCCTGAACCACTTTCATATTTCTATCCAGTATGATGTCAGCACAGACCTCGTGTCTACCTTTAGACAGGATAAATCCACTCACAATTTGGATCATATCCAAGAGTGATGAAGATGGAAGAGGTGTATAAAAGCCAAAATTCCCCTTGAGTTTCTGTTACATTGGTTCATTAAGTCTTTGTGGCCTTATATATCTAAGGATGTATCCACTTCAGGGGTGACTACTAAAGAAAAGGCCATCCTCAGGGCCCAGTAGTTGGATTTGATATATTCTCAGTCTGGGATATTATATGAAATCATACCTGAGGCACCGTCGCCTACCCATAGTGTCGATAAACCCAATCCTGGACCCCATGCCGATGGTGTGATTGTTTCAGTGAATTCTTTCACTGTAGAGTGTTTGGCCAAGTAACTCCATGAGTTGTCTGCAAAGCATTCTACAACGGAGGTAGCAAAGGCTTCCTCCTCACCCATAAATGCAAAAAAAAAATTGTGATCCTCCCAACAGGGATGATTTTAAGGAACCATACTTATTTAAAAGTGTATAAATGTTGGAGAATATTACCAATTCTTAAAACGACAACTATAAAATGATTGGCGATATTTTTCAAAAAATATTTTAATTTCCATGAATTTTATATCGTTTATATAATAATTTGGCAATTTTTAGGGTGAAAAAATTTTACCCCATCAAAATTGGGTGAAACAGGGCTTCAAAAAATGCAAAACGACGAACCTTTTTTGGGAGAAAAACATGGAAAAATAGCCCACTGGGCTAAAATTCGCCCCTAAAATTATCCTTGCCTCCCAAAAGGGAAATCAACAGCCTGATGGGAAAAAGAAGAAGGGGAAGAAAGGTGAGGGAAACCAAAACAAGCCTAAACCCACGAATAATGCTGATGGGGGGAAAAAGCATAAGAAAAAAGTGAAATTTCCCTGTAAGTTGAGAGGACATTCATGGGTGTAGTGCCTGTAGACGTTGCACAGTTTGCATGGGTGGTTGATCCACAATGGAGCATTCTATCGAGATGGATTGGGTTGTTGGTTATTTTGTGTTGGAGGATTGATGTCATTGCGGGGAGGGTTGGGTTGATGGCTGCCTCTTTAGGGTTGGTTGTTACCTCAATTCCTAGATTGGTTATTTCATCCTTGCCCTTGTTGGTTATTAGGGGCAGTCTGGTTGGGACAATTCTATTGAGCAAACACTTGTCCCAAAGGTGCAGGCAGAGATGGGGCAGGGGTTTGAGCGGCTTGCACTGGTGGTGCATAGTAGACTTTGGGGGTAGGGGGTGCCATGAATTTGGTCATCTGTCCTGAATATTGTTGCACTGACCAAGTAGGTGTATGGGCCTATTATTGTGGCACAGGTTATGCGCAAGAGGTTGTGGCTTCGGATTGAGACATCATTCGCAAATATTCAAGAGCTTGTTTTGGGTGGGAAACACTAGGGGTGTTGTTTGAGTGTGGTGGCATCATAGGATGTGTCGCATGGTGTTGGGATTAATGGGAGACCAAGCCTATGATGTTGTCTGCAGCATGGGATTCCCCTATTGCATCACGGTAGGAGGTTCCTGCATGAGGAGCATCTAGAAAGATGGTATAAAGGTAGTCAGACTGTGTGTAAATCAGGTCAAAATGTTGGGCCTTCAAGATGGCATCTTCCTCTGTTTGGGAACGCTCAGAGGTGACATTCTTGGCTATGGGTGGTAGCAAGGTTTTTAGGAACCAGTCGAGGAAAATCCTGTCATCAAGTTGGATCTTGCATAGGCTTCAACGTTTCCGCCACTCGTGGATTTGGTCAGTTATGTGGGTCGCAGTGTTTTGGTGGCAAGATAGCAGGATCTCCACCCCTTCATCACATCTAAAGGGGAGTTGGAAATACTGCAGGAACATGAAGGCCAATGAGTTAAATTCTGGATACTCGGCTTTTGGTAGCTCAATGTACCATTTGGCTGCAGCACCTGTGAGGGTGCGTTGTGAAATCTTAAGTATGATCGAGTCATCTATGATGATGTTTGATGAGCACCATAGGTGAAACGTCATTATATGGTTTCGGGGGCACTCCCCTGCCTTCCCTTCAAACTTAAGGATGTCTGAGGGGAGCTTGGTTGGAATGGAAGGCCAATGGGCTTGATGGAAAATGGGGTCATTATTTAACCTGGCCAAGTTAGGCAAGTTGAGGTGTCCCATGAATGGGAGGTTAGACCCAAGGTTGATGTGGGAAGGACCGGAAATGGTAGTGGGGTTTGCAAGAACATAATGTCCCTGAATGACCAGGGGCACCTGTGGTTGAATTCCCACAGCAGGGATAGTCGTAGAAGGGCCACTGCCCCCGAACCAATAAATTAAATGAAAGCAAAAGATCTATCAAACTAAGTATGCAAAGATCTATCAAACTAAGTAAGAAAAATATCTATAAAACTAAAAGAAAAAACAAGGATCTTGTGGGATCAACCTGGTCTGGTAGCCAATCTGTAGCCGAGCAAAGGCCCTAGCTACATGCTAAAACACATACCTTCCGTCTATAGGACAGAAGGATAGAGATTCTATGGGTAAAAGCAAAACCTGCAACAAGTTGTTAATGGAGAACCTGTAGCACACTATCAAAGAAATGAACAAGTAAAACCCTGCAATAAAAACATTAGCAATAAACTAGCTATGAGAAACTAAGATACAAACTAAACAACAAGAAAAAACCATTATACCTTCTATCTATGGAGAAATGGGCCACCATGCCCTTGCTCAGGAAGCTACCTCTCTATGGATTGGGGCTTTGGCTAATGGAGCAAGTGGAGGAGATGGATGAATGACCTGAGAGATGTGGGTCTCAAGGCACTCATACGGGTAGAGTAACGGTAGGTAAATAAGGAGTCTTTTGAGAGTGACCCCCACCCTTGTATTTATAGTTTTTCTTGAGTTTTAGGGTTTTAAGCCCTAGGTTAAGGCTTTAATCCCTTGGTTAGGGCTTTAAGACCTTTTTAGGGTATTAAGCCCCTTTCATTCATTCCTTAGCTCCTTTGGGGTTCTTAAGCCCCTTTTAGGGGATTTATCCCGTTTTGGAGGCTTTAACCCCTTTGAGAGCTATTTTGGCTCTTTTATGGGGTTTTTATGCCCTTTTGTGTTTTTTGAGCCTTTGTAAGGGTGTGGGGGTCAATGGGAGAAATAAAATTGATGTATTTGCATGGTGTAGGTCATATACAGCTAATCAGGTGATTTTTTGGGTTAACAACAATCCTCCCAAAATGGAAATCAATAGCCCGATGGGAAAAAGAAGAAGGGGAAGAAAGGTGAGGGAAACCAAAACAAGCCTAAACCTATGAATAGTGCTGATGGGGGGGGAAAGCATAAGAAGAAAGTGGAATTTCCCTGTAAGTTGTGCTAGGGAGATCATTTGACTCATCAATGCCCTCTCATGGAAAAATCTCAGAAGCTACTTAAGACTCAACAATTGATTGTCCTAAAGGATCCTTTTCCCCAAGGACAAAATTCAGCTTCTATTTCTAATGTAGCTGGGGGCACTTCGAGTACCTCTCCTAACCAAATTTATATCAACATGGTAAAATCCAGTACCTTGCTCCAGAAAAGAAACAAAAATTATGATACGGAGGCTCCTAAGAAGGGAAAATCTGTTGGTGAAACATCTAACCCTCTCACAATAGAGAAACCTGCTGATCCAATGCCCAAAATACTGAAAGGTATCTTTAAAAAGGAATTTCACAACCCAAACTCTAGGGATACTTCTAACTACTCTGTAGTAGAATATTTGGCCCAAACCCCTTGTGCGATTTCCATGTTGGAAGTGCTTCAGAGTTGTCCCGCTCAGTGGGATTCCCTTTTAGCAGCTTTAGGAAGCATGGATTTTTTGAGTCTGATGGCAAAGTTCAATTTTTCAAATGTTAATATGTGCCTACCATATCATATGGCCTTATCTGTCGATGTCATCCATGGTGGAAAAACCATTGGATGCACAGTTGTTGATGAGGGTGATTCCACATGTGTCATGTATCTTTCTTGTTGGAAGGCTTTGGGTTCCCCAGAGCTAGCTCCATCAAACACATTTCTTAATGCTTTCCATGGTAGGTCTTTCTGCATGCATGGTATCCTACTAGATTTCAATATTAAGTTGGCAGGGAAAGTGGTGTATGTTGAAGTGGAGGTGATTGATGCTCCATTGGACTATAACTTGCTTCTGGGGAGAAACTGAACTTCCGCTATGTGTGCAATTGCTTCGGTTGTTCTTCAAGTAGTGGTTTTTCCACATGAAGGAAAGTTGGTTACTGTTGACCAACCCAATTTTACTCGAAGGGGTCATTTGGAAATGAATCGGTCCATGGTACCATTGGTTGATCAGGTCAATCCTTCTACAGAGAGCTTGGGGGCTAGTATGTATTCATCTTTTATGGGCACTTTTGATATCCCAGCCTCGATAAATTATCTAAGTTTCATGAGTGTAGGTAATTCTATCGCAACGGTTGTCGATAGAATTGATCCCTGGGTCCTTCCTACCCATTATGAACCTCATGTGCCCTTATCTGCAGTGAAAGTGGCTTACCAAGCTATCTTTAACACCACTCCTAGTCTAATTTCGAATCCTTCCACAATCTCAAAGGAGTCGGAAGAAGCTTACCTGCCTACTTGGGCAGAGAACTTTTTATAATATGATGATTGCTTAGATATGGTTTTGCCTTCAGACGAAGCCATTTTGGAAGCCATGAGTGGGCAAGACAAGATTTGCGAAGATCTTCACCATAGATCGTACTTCCTTCCAGAACTAAGTAGAATTAAAAACCAGGAGTTCCATGTGAGACTGGAAAACGATGTTGATTTACCAATTAATCCCTTGACAAGGGAGGGAATCTTCATTGAGGGGAATATGGAGAACATTTATGTTTCCATTCCTATTAACATCTTTACAAATCCTGGCATCATTGAAAATGTATATATTGGTGCAAACTACTCTCTGAAGGAGATTTCTATCTATACTGCCTTATCTAAGGAGTTTCGCGACGTGTTTGTATGGTCATATGAGGAGATTCTAGGAATCGATCCATTGATTGTTGAGCATGAAATCCGAACCTATCCTGATGCCAAGCTGGTTCAACAAAATCTTAGACCTGTTTAACCCATGTAAGGTGGCAGCCGTTAAGGCTGAAGTGCAAAAACTGCTGAAAGTTGGTTTCATCTACTCGATTTCTTTGACGAAATGGGTATCCAATCCTATTCCCATTGATAAGAAACAAGGGACGATACACGTATATACAGATTTTTTGTGACTTAAACAAGGCATGTCCCAAAGACAATTACCCCACACCTTTCATAAATCAAATCATTGATGATTGTGCGGGGAGTGAAGTTTTTTTGTCTATGGATGGTTTTTCTAGGTACAATCAAATCCAAATTAAGTCGGAATACCAGCATAAAACGACTTTTATTTTTCCTTGGGGTACCTTAGCGTATAGAAAAATTCCCTTTGGATTGAAAAATGAATGGGCTACCTTTCAGTGGGAAATGAATTTTTCTTTCCATGATATTAAGAACATTGTTGAGTCGTACCTTGATGATTTTCCTGCTCATTCTTGTAAGAGGATAGATCATCCAGATCATCTCCGCTTCATTTTTTAACAATGTAGACATTATAAAATATGCTTGAATCCCCACAAGTTTGTTTTCTGTGTCGATTCAGGACGGTTGCTCGGGTTCATAGTTTCAAACAAAGGTATTTAGGTGGATCCTTTGAAATTTGAGGCCATTGTAAATCTTCCTCCTCCTCGTTCTATTAGGCAACTTCAAATCCTGTAAGGAAAGTCTAACTTTATTCGACGTTTTATCATGAATTATGCCAATATCACTAAATGTTTCATGTTCCTGTTAAAGCTGGACACTCCATTTGTATGGGATGAAACCACACAAATTTCTTTTGAGGCATTAAAGAAATCTTTGATGTTAGCTCCTTTGTTATGTCTGCCAGATTACTCTAAGGATTTTATATTGTATTTGGTTGTGTCGGAATCGACCATTCATGTAGTATTAGTCCAAGAAGATGACAAGCTCCAAGAGTACGTTTTTTATTACCTTATTCGTGCATTGGTTGGTCCTAAACTTCGATACTCCCATGTTCAGAAGTTGGATTTAGCAGATGTTTATGCTGTGCAGAGGTTACGTCACTACATCCTGCTAAGGACCACTATGGTAGTGGAAGATGTTAATCCCTTTCAGTATGTTTTGTCCCGATGAATAATTGGGGGGAAATTCAACAAATGGATAGTCATTCTTCAGGATTTTGACTTGGATTTTCAATCTGCCAAATCTAAAAATCCCTTATTTTTTGTAGAACTTATTGCAGAATTTCCAACGGAAGGGAATGTAGTTGTTGAGGAAGACTCATTCCCAAAGGAGTACATTTTTCTGATTTCAACCTTTGATCCTTGGTATGGAGATATACTTGTCTATATCCAAACTTTGAAGTGTCCTGTAGTCTTCTCGAGAGAAGAGCGACGCAAACAGCGCGTACATGCAAAAAACTACCTTACCGTCGCGGATACTTTGTACCGTAGAGGGCTAGATTTTGTTTTGCGTCGGTTCCTCACTCACAAGGAGGTCGAGCGTGTCCTAAATGATTCCCATAGTGGAGCATACGGGGGTCATTGATCTCGATTAGCAGTGACCCAGAATATTTTGCGTGTTGGTTATTTCTAGCCCACGATCTTTAAAGATTGTGTGGATGCTGTGAAGTGTTGTCATCCATGTCCTCTCTACACCAAGAAAATGCGGTTGCATCCCGCTCCTTTGTTTCCTGTCATCACGGTGGGCCCCTTCACAAAGTGGTGGGTGTATTACGTGATGTGCAACCCAGTTTCGGCTCGGGGGCACAAATATATGATTGTTGTTGTTGAATACTTCACCAAGTGGGCAGAGGCAATGCCTACATTCAGGGCTGGCGGTGAAACTACAGTTTTTTTTGTATTCAACTAGATTATCACTTGTTTCAGAATTCCAAAGGATATTGTCACTGACCATGGTATCCATTTCCAAAATAGCATGATGATCGAATTGGCTACTATGCTAGGGTTTAAGCAATACCAGTCGTCTTCCTTCTACCCGCAAGCTAATGGTTAATTCAAGGAAGCCAATAAGACCTTGAAGACCATTCTTAAGCGTACTATCAATGCAACCTGGTCAAATTGGCACATTATGCTATATCCTGCACTTTGGGCATACCAGAACAATGTTGAAACTACCACGGGTTTTTCACCTTTCGAACTCGTTCACGAGGTGGAAGCGGTAACTCCAGTTGAGAGTGAAATCTCATCGCTTAAAATTGCCATCCATGTACTTCTAGACACAACTGAATTAGAAGAACTTTTGCTACATTTGGAACATCTAGATGAGCAACAGAGAGATGCATTAACGGAAAACGAGGCTCATAAAAATAGGGTTAAAAATCAGTATGATAAATCGGTCAAGCCTAGAATTTTCTCTAAATGGGAGCTAATCTTGCTCTGGGATCAGGATAAAGAACCCCTGGGGGTAGGAAAGTTCAAGGCCATGTGGTTAGGACCCTACATTGTGTCCAAGGTCTTGAAAAAGGGGGCATATGAGTTAGCTGAATTTGATGGAAACAAGCTTCTTGAGCCTAGAAATGGGCTTTACCTAAAGAAGTACTATGCCTAGGCTTAGTGCTTTTTCTTGTATTTTTATTGTATATAATTTTATGTACAATAGCTTGTTTGTTAGTGTTCTTATATCATCTGGTGATTGTTGTAGATGTCAGTTGAGTGGTTCGTAGGTTTTGCGGATGGCGTTATTCATCATACTTGTAACCTGGCTTCAGCCGCGTGGGTCATTTATTCACCCTCAGCTAGTTTCCTCTGGAGGCACTTATCTAGGTCCTGCTACCAATAATGTGGTGGAATACAGGTTTTTTATTGAATTAATATGGGATGCCTTGTCACGTGGTATTACCCAGTTGGAAGTTAGACTTGACTCTCAACTGGTAGTATCCCAACTCAATGGAGCTTATCAGGTGCGAAACCCTACCCTGTTATGTCAGTTTTTGCAAGTGAGATTACTTGAAATAAATTTTGATTATATTACATTTAATCACATTCCACGTAATGAAAATACATTAACTGGTGCATATGCAAACTATATTCTAGATTGGCACTTAACACACATTTTGTAAAATATACACAATAGATACATTTAAAACACATGTAAATAACCAAGTAATGTATATACATGTGTGTGTGTGTGTGTGTGTGTGAAAATATGTCCATAGATAGGTCCATTTTGGGCTAATGTCCATTTTTCATGTTGCATATCCGAATAAAAGAGAGTGCTCCTTTTTCGGAATTGAGAAGAGTATTCTCAGGTATAGGTTTATCGCTTTTCCGGACCTAAGGAACTAAATTTACGGAAAAGGAGCGCATAGTATGAGCTTAGTTTTCTCTTTTTCTTGCTCTGGACCTAAACATGAAAAAGAGTCTGAGCGTACTTCATGCATTTGTCATGCTCGTTAAACCCTAAATAACAAAGAATCGAGTTTATTGTTGTAATCCCCATTCCTCGCAACCAAATGGATCTTTCCGAGTGATCTTGATTTCCTTCACACTTGTAAAACTAAGTTATATGTTTCTTTTGAAGGGGCATTGGGTAGGGGGTAATTTAACCTTTTTTGGACCTCCCTGCCTAAGTACGAAAAAGGTGCGCCTTACTTCTTCGGAAGCTAATAGAGTTCTTATGTGGTATGTTTTATACTTTTTCGGCCTCAGGAGACTAAATTGGACGAAAAATCACCCCCCTGGAGTTTTCTTCGAAGTTTTCAGACTCTCTAAATATGAAAACACCAATGAGCATGTACTATTTTGGGCTCGTGAAATCCATGAATCGGTGATTTTATCAAGCATTATTCTATCCCCTCTTCAAGCTTGTCAAAAATGAAGAGAGACCTTAGTTGGATTTCCTGGACACATTAAAATCTAACAGGAAAGATAAGAAAGAATTACTCTATTTGGGTTATAAATAGTGGCAGCATGTCCTCCTTGAACACATCACTTTCTGAACTTTCCGATACTCATGTTTCAGTTTACACTTTCAGCTCAGCTATCACTTCGAGTTTTTACTCCTCCACTTGTCCTTTATACTTGGGGAATCTGATCTATCTCCCACATGACATATAAGTCTAGTTGGTTTATCTACAAGTTAAAATTTTCCTTGAGTCATCTCTATGTCGAGCTCACTGTTTAAGGATTTATCTCTTCATCTGATTATTAGCGTGATTCCATCATTATCCTATTTGAGTATTATTTGCGTCTACCTTCCTGTGTCCAGTTCCTAGTCACTCTTGTGATACATTGGAGGATCAATTTCCTTCCTCATCATAGTATGGTTTCTCATCAGTACTTCCTAAATACAAAGACCTAGAGCTTTGAAGATGGTACCTTAGGATTCACTATCATCATTGGTGGATTCCTTTGCTTCAGTTGTCAGTTTGACTCATTATCTGATATTCTGTTGAGTCCTTTCCATGCTCGAATTCAACACTTTTATTCACATGGTAGGGATTGTACTGGTTCCTTTGGATTTTGATGAAGACCTTAGGTTCACACTTATAACCTAAGTTTTGCAATCCTATGTTATGATCAATTACATAGCTTCCATATTTTGAAGACTCGTCATTGTATATTGTGGCTTTGATCCACCTTTGTAATATACGTGGTCTTGTACCCATATCATATGATGTAATCAAATATTGTAAAGGAGCTAGTGTTCCATTATATTGAGCATGGCATCCTCCGATATGATTTTGTATATGACATTGATATGTATTTGTTTTAGGTACTTCCTTTACTGCCTTGGACACTTGAGTTCTCCAAGATTAAAATATTGTAATGTATTTCGGCCATCACTTCCCTCTGACCTCACACATTAAGGGGCATCTGTTATTAACCAAAATGGCACTTCTCCGTGTGAGTGCTGACATCCATTATATCGGTACACAAAAGGACAAATACGATTGAAGTATCCAAAGCACTATAGATGTGCATGACCATTGATGCATGATCTCCAGACCAGCCTAATATATTTTTATTCTGAGTTTAGGGTTGCACATCATCCTTTTTGCATTGCAACTCGGGTGTCGCATGCAAGTATTTGCATTGCAATCTGCGTGTACATTGAACACATGAGTTTCCTTTGAGTAACAAGCATGTCACACGCGCCTTGCTTATATAAATACTCATGCGTACCTTAATTCGACATTAAAAAATATAAATCACGATTAGATGAGATTAGTTGGACCTTAATCCATAACTATCCCAACTGTCTCAACCATCCTAACCTTAAAATCCTGTCTATTTCCCCATGTATAAATAGAGGGCATGGGATGGAGCTAATCAAATGATCCTTGAAGAGCAAAGTTATGTTGGTGGTATTCTTAAGACCTCTTGGAGCAGAAGAACTCAGTGTCCTCGGTTTGCAGAGGATTCCTTGTCTCAGAAGATGGGTTGTAATATTACCATTCCCTGTTTATGAATAAATAAATTTATTCTTCCAATATTTGTATTGTTGTTTTCTCATGTATAATGGATTATGAATGATTTCAATTATGTTATAATGAATATGCATTTCACTAACCTTTGATATATATATATATATATATATATATGAGATATTGCTTGAATAATTTGTCTTTCAGAGGTGAGTTGGGAGATCCCCTGTAATAATATACTTTTTAATCAGATCTAGGAGCTAGAACAATGTTCACACAAAAAGTGTTTGACAAAATGTGCAAAAGAAACAATCAAAGAGACAGAAAATACATGGAACAACACATGTGAATGGTGCTAATTTATGATCATATTATTAGCATACCTATTGTAGATATTATATTACACATTTATAATACATTGGACCAAATTCAAGTGGCTCTAGAAGCCAATTGGGAAAGTACAAGTGGCATGGTGAGAATTGACCCCCAACCCCCCTAGGTGAACCAAAGGAGCTCCAAATAAGCCCAAACAGTCATGAAACATCATGTCAAGTGTGTTGGTTCATTAATGGGTCCTAGGAAAACGTGGGTGAGAAGATAGAGGTGAGTGGGGTGCTCTAGGTGGCAATAAATGCTCCTAGGAGAGCTAAAATAGGCAAAATACACCCCTTAGCGCACTTAGTCAAACCATGGCCCCACAAATCAAGGACGTGGCACCCCAAGACATTAAATGAGGTGCACATGTATTGGGTTGACCAACTAGGGCGTTTTTGTAGGTGTGAATAGGCCAAAATAACCAGTTATAATGTTGAATCAGCTCTCCTAAGTATTAAACCATAGGATATCATTGCATGAAGGCAAATAAAGTTATCCTAAGGTAAAAACTATGTACTAAGAATGTATTACTGCTCCAACACCCCCCCTTAATCTAGACTTAGTACAATTTAATCAAAAATATATATTAAGGCCTTGGAAACTAAGGCACAAGTCACCTTTTACAACAGAATTTTTATTGATCCATGTAACCAAGGTAAGGAGGAAAACCTCATGGAACAAAACCTCCCCTCAAAAATGGATATGACAGAGATCAAAATGTCTTCAGAAGGTCCTCTTTTTCACTTGAATAAAGGGGAATCATAAGAATGTCTTTTTCTGCAAGCATACTCTGATCTAAAAGCATAATCAACCATGGAAAAGATATCTATGCAAACTCTTTCCCAAATAACATCAAAAGATTCAACAAAATCTGCATTATGTGTAGTTTTTGTATCTTGAATAAAGCCATGAATGTTTCTCCCAATTTGATTAAGCACCTTCACAAATATGTAAAAAATATCATGAGATGAAATATCAGAATATATGTCATACACAACAGAAAATATCATAGGTATGGTGTCTTCATGAGCGAATGGATCCATAGGAAGAAAAGAGTGAGCAACTAGATCACAATTGCAATTGAGTGAACCTGGAAGTTCTGGAGACTTGATATTCGAACCATGGGTGGTGAAGGAAAGTCCAAAAATATGGAACAGAAGACCCATGAAGGAAAATGATATGGCTATCCAACCAATTAAATATATACAAGACATAACAGCAACATATACAAGAGACATAGCATTGGAAAGTAGGCAATTTTCTGAATTTCCAACTAGTGAACTTGAGGGTTGATGGGTCTTTTGGTCATGATATGGTTGGGGAAATGAGTCAATGACTGTCATAGGCTATGTATCAGCCTGTATATCATCTTTAGAATCATAAATGGAAAGATCTAAATGGATTTTGGAAGAGCTTTCAGAAGGCACATCAAAAGCCAGTGAAACATGAATAGTTTTGGGAGGAAGCTTTGATGAACTGACTGGGAATTTTTTTAAGGGATGGAGGTTTCAGGTTCTGATATATCAAAATTTGAATCTGAAATAGAGCTATCTAAGATATAGAAAACAGAATTGGTTTTTACCCATGCACCCAATGCATGCTCAGCCTTACCATTTCCTTGCTTGCGCTCCCATCTTTTTGCAAATTCTAGAAGAGCAATGTGGTTCTCCTCAAGGAGCTTGGTCATGATTTCCATTTTATTTCTAAAGAAAGCTCTCTCAAGATTTGAACCTCTGAAATAATCATATGTGGGTATTTATCTCTTGTTTCTCCTCCTGGATTTCAAGCTCCCATCAGTAGAACTAGAGCTTTCTGAACTTGGTTCCTTCTTCTCTTTCTCCCTTTGCTTCAAATATTTCTTCTTGCTCTGGGATTGATTTGATACACCAGCAGCAAGAGCTTGATCCTTTTATTTGATTATGGTACCCATTTGTACAATCTTTTCCTACTCCTGAGTCAAAGACTCCATGAAATATGCCTGTGCAGGCATCTTCCAATTTATGGTTGTCAGTTTGCTATAGTGAAATGTCGAAACATATACAAAATAATCCAGCCCCAACTTAGAAAGGATGGACAAGATAAGATGATCATCTTTATTCTCTATGCCACATTGTTTTAGCTGAAGTACCAGTGCTTTAAACTTGGTAAAGAAGTATTCAATGGTCTCGTAGTGAGCTGGGCTCAGTGAGATTAGCTCATTCTCAAGATGATGGCCTCTCATTTCATCTGTCTTCCCGAATAGTGACTCAAACTTGACAGAAACTTCATTAGACATGCCAAGAATTTCTATGTGAAAGATAAGTTCTCTTGAAGTGTCGAGGCAGAGCATACCAAAGGCCTCATCAAGCCTATTAAAATACTTAGCTTTATCCACAACAAAATTTGGCTCGGTTTCAATTCCCATGGTGACCCAATAGAGGCCCTTGGACCTCAACTAAATGACCATCTCAGCCTTCCACTCAAAATAATTGAATGGAGTAAGAATATCTTGATTTTTCTCCATCCTTCCTGTGCAACCTATGACAAAAATGTTGTTAAACCTGCAAAGAAAACACTCAAGTTTTATGGAAATATGCCCTAAACAACAACTCAAACCTCACAAGATTTGTTTGTAGCTCCAACTAGCTCTGATACCATGTAAGAATTTACTTCTTAATCAGATCTAGGATCTAGAACAATGTTCACACATGAAGTGTTTGACAAAATGTGCAAGAGAAACAATCAAAGAGATAGAAAATACATGGAATAACACATGTGAATGGTGCTAATTTCTGATCATATTATTATCATACCTATTGTAGATGTTGTATTACACATTTATAATACATTGGACCAAATTCGAGTGGCTTTGGATGCCAATTGGGAACGTACAAGTGTCATGGTGAGAATTGACCCCCAACCCCCCGAGGTGGACCAAAGGAGCTCCAATTAAGCCAAAATAGTCATGAAACCTCATGTGAAGTGTGATGGGTCATTAATGGGTCCTAGGAAATCATGGGTAAGAAGATAGAGGTGAGTGGGGTGCTCTAGGTGGCAATAAATGCTCCTGAGAGAGGTAAAACAGGCCAAATACACCCCTTAGCGCACTTAATCAAACTAGGGCCCTAAAAATAAAGGAGGTGGCACCCCAAGACATTAAATGAGGTGCACATGTGATGGTTTGACCAACTAGGGCGTTGTTGTAGGTGTGAACAGGCCAAAATAACCAATTATAATGTTGAATCATCTCTCCTAAGTCTTAAGCCATAGGATATCATTGCATGAAGGAAAATAAAGTTAGCATAAGGTAAAAACTATGTACGAAGGATGTATTACTGCTCCAACAGCCCTGGAATCTTTGAAGGAGATCAAAAGACGAGAATACCAAGCTTGTATCAATCGTCATAAACCTGGTAATTCAAGCCTTCTTCCTATTCCTATTTCATTTTCTAGATAAGCTAAATGTATACAAGTGTCTTAGTAAGTTGGTAACCCCAGAGACCCTAGGTTACAAGGGTGCATTGTCCTGAACAATAAACAATGCTCCCCTAAGATTGGTTGAAGATTCCCCCAGCCACTAGATGTGAAGTAGTAACAATGTTTTGAAAAGGATTCCATCCAAATGCTAGGGGATTACTAATTGAGGCGTTTTATGTTGAGTAGGACTAGTTCCAACTGAAATGAGTTTCATAGACACAAGCGCTAGTGATCTTCCACCGAATAGTGAAAAATTAGAGCTTCCAATTGGTGCGGTCGAAACCTGACTTATAGTTTGAAAACTGAATCCTGAAAAATGATTATGGTTTGCATAAGACGCACATGAATAAGTAGGGGTGGGACCTACATATGGAGAGGATGGAGGAGTCCTCCATACCAAGGATACCCTTGAATGAAATAAGTAGAAACACTAGGGTTACTTTGAAAGTTTTGGAATAAGGGGGAGGATGTGAAATCTTCATTGAGTACACAAGTGACCACCATGTTAGATGGACTATTAGTAGTTCTCGCGGGTACTAAATGACTAATTTTATAGTACTCAGAGATACAGAGATAGGTGAATTAAAGTTTATTGATACTACTGGTGTAGTGGGTATGTTTGACAATGATACACTCACATGTGAAGGTGATACTCCATCAGCTGACATGGATGAGGTGGGGTATAAATACCCCTATATCCTTATCATGTATTCGACATGAAAAAACTTAACGGGACACCAATACCAGGTTGACTGAAGGGTCTAACTTGTACAATTATTTGATCTCCCAAATCAGTGAGAGGTGAGTTATAATTCCATGCAAATTCTTCCTCCTGCAATTGTTTGATCTCTACCGATGGACTATCAGGTTGATTATACCTTAGTTCAGGTTCACTTGTACTTTCACTAATACATGTCATTTCAAAAGAACCGTGTGTGTTAATTATCTTCCTTCTAGGTGGCGATGGAGGATCCAAAACTATAATTTGAGGAAGGATTTACAACCTTTGCAATCTATGAGGATTTTCATCCTCTATAGCTAAAGAATTTAATTACACACACCTAAAAGGTCGAAACTATGTCACAAGCAAACCAAAAATCACACCACTAAAAATTTCCCTAAGTATCACAAATAGGCAGGTGAAGATATACCTTCCAAAGGAACGTCTGGGATGATGAGGGCCCAAAACATACCAGTGAAGAGTCAAAGAGTAGTTACTCAAGGTCTCAATACAATTTTTATGGTTGCAAGTAGTTGAATCACCAAACACCCTCCCAAATTATTGCATAGTGTTTCCTCCCATGTTTTCCATAGGTACAGTGGAAATATCCTTTTACCGTCACTTGTGTGAGAACCCTAGGTCAAGATACTAAGGCTACAAGATATACAAGAAAATTTCAGTGGAACACTCATCGGTCTGACTGATGTTCCCAGGAAAGGTAACAAATCCTAAAATCCAAACATCACCGACAGCACACAAGGCCAAGGGTGGTATTGAATGAACCCCCAAATGCACGGCAATCCTGGTGTATGTTCCATTGAATATTGGAGGAGTATCTCTGCAATTCAATATTCACATGTCCTCATGATTCACTCTTGTGTTAGAGGATATTTTTGGTTTACCTTCCTATAAAAGTGGATTTCTTAAGCGACAGGCCACTATGTTTGAATGCCAAATGGTTTTGGATAGTTATGCATAGTCCTAATCCAAAACCCTATCCTAAGCTAGTTGATGTCTTTCCTAAAAATAAAATATTACTAATATATTTTAGATATTAATGTTATTTTGTTTGTTCTTACTGAGGGTGATGACCATGCAACTTATGAGGTTTTTGACTTGACTGGAAAGCAAAATGTATTATGTAAAATGTTTGAAATTAACATTGTCATTTAATTTCTCTTTACTTTTTCAAAAATAATGAAACTTTGTCTACTGAACTTTGCAAATAAAATGAAATATTTTCTTTTCTTTTTTGAAAAAATCAAAACAATGTACAATGTGTCTACTTAAGACTAAAATGCGCCTAAATGATTTTTTTTATTTGTATTTTCAAAAGTGACAATGAAAAATGAAACGTATGCACATATGTAAGTAGGAACTATGAGCACATGTATAAGCAAGACTCGAAATTCATGCCTCACAAACACAAGCCTTGAAGACCTTGCAAAGCTTGACAATACCCTACTTGGACTAAACTACACAAGTTTTAAAAAACGAAGTTGTTTGAAATTTTGGAAGAAGTAATCATCAAATTAACTACTCAAACAACCTAACAGTAAGTAGAAACAAGCATTACAAGGGGTTGAAAGATCATAAAATACCCACACTCTGACCAAGTATGCAAAGAGGAGATACCTAAAAATCCTTACACACACATTTAAACTAATCTACCAAAATAAGACTTACAAAAGCAAACAAACAGAGACTTGTAAAGGTCACAGATCAATAAACACTCAAGATGAATCCCTAGAAGAATTTAGATATCAAAAGCATACTCATAGAAAGAAAACTCTAGGCTTTTATGCATCCATCTACATGAATACGCGACTGTATAATGACAAGTCTGCATACCATACGCGACTGTACTTCAGGAAACCCATGAATTCACTAGGAATATGCGACTATAAGTATAACCACCTGAGAATTATTCAAAACATTTTCAAAAATAAGAAAAAAGGGGACCTAAGACACTAAGGGTTCAAATTGGACTAAGTGAAAATTAACTATTGCAAGCCATAAACAAGACTAGGAATGGACAAAACTGAAAGAAAAAATCAATCAAAGAGACCCCAAAACTATAGACTCCCCAATGGAGTTTCCAATTTTGTTCTGAGAGAAATTTATCCTATGGCTGGGGTTTGAGGCCACTGACATATTGTGGGTTTGTAGATAGACAAATAGGATTACAAGCATTTATTAAAGACGAATAGATGAGGAATTTTCACCTTGTTCCGACTATTGATCCTAGCTTGGATGCTTGTCTTCAGTGCTCTTAAGCTTCCAACATCCAAAACCTGCAACAAAGAAAGAAACCTTTCTCAAATCACCTCCAATTGTTATAACATATGAGATATGAACATAAATAAATATTGCAATTCAAAATCAGAGAACAATCTAGATAAATACTCAAGTGTTGATGTAATTGTAACTTTGGAATGTATTCACTTGTATTTCTTATGTATTATAACCCGATGTTTATTCCGGGATGTATTTGTAATGTAATTGATTCATGTCATGCCCTGAGGTTCCTATCAGGAGTTTCTATAATGTAAACAAGTCATGTCAATTCAAGGTGGGTAACCCTCCTATTTTCTAAGGGTTAAATCTCCCGTAGTTTCGGGGCACTAGGGTTATTAGACTCACCTAGTGAAGTCGGCCCTAGTTGGGTTTATTCAAGTTAGGAATTAGTATCAATAGAGAGATGGGCCTCTCTATTTATCACACACTCACTCACACTCAGTTGTAGCGCATAGCTGAGGAAGAGAAAGACACTGGGGCAAGGAAGAAAGAGGTTACTGCTTTCGGGAGATCATCTTACTTTTTTTGGGTTTCACTTTTGGTGCTGATTCTATCTCTGAGGAAGTTGCGGGGTTTTCTCCATTTATGGTTTCCCCGAGGAAAAACACGGTGTTCATTGTCTCTTGTGTTTGATTGTTGTGCTTGTTGTTCTCTCAGTTAAATATCCTAATGTTATGCTAGCTTAATGATAAAAAAATCTAAGATGGTATCAGAGCTAACCTGAGAAGAAGACACTATGCAGCTGCAGGAACTAGGGCTTCCTACTTTTCAGATCTCTCTCCATAGATTTTCAGCAAAATAAGGTTGGAATAACTCTCCTCCCTAGCGCGCATCTTTCTGTCGAAGCAGAATCCAATTCTGAGGTTTTTCAGTTTTAGACCCGACACTACTGTCGAAAATTAGGGCTTTTCACAGAAGTGGAATTTTTCAATGAGCCCAGGCCTGGATTGATCTCCTCCCCAAAATCGAAGTTAGGGATCAAATTCAAATCATTTGGTTGGACAGAACTCTGGAAAAGAAAAACCCTAATCTACTCCTAAACTAGCACTGCAGGATTTCAGCTCCAAATCCAGATTCGACATATTGACCTTGTAAGATCTAAATCTTTTGTATTTCCATTTGAGGTTCTCAGTTAAGATGTCCCATCATACCAAGCTTGATGAAAAGCTTGAGGGAGCTGATAACTTCCAAGTCTGGAAGTATAGGATCTCCCTGGTCCTAGAAGAAAATGAGTTGGACTCCTATATCAATGAGGAGGTTCTAGTTCAAGAGGGAGATGAGGCCAAGGCCTTAGATAAGAAGAATTTTATTATGGAAAAGAGGATCATTGTTGATTCTATCAAGGATCACCTCATACCACAGGTGTCCTCCCTCAAGACATCTAAATCCATGTTTGATGCCCTAACCAAACTGTTTGAAGGGAAGAACATCAATCGGAAGATGACTCTAAGGAACTAGTTGAAGAATGTAAAGATCCAGAATGAGAAGACCATCCAGTCATACTTCACAAGGGTCTCCCAGATCAAAGAACAACTAGAAGCAGTAGATGAAGAAGTGGAGAATGTAGAAATTGTGATGACAACCTTGAATGGCCTCCCTAGGTCATGGGATTCTTTCATCCAAGGAATCTGTGCTAGGAAGAAGTTAGTCAAGTTCAGTAGACTGTGGGAAGAATGTTCACAAGAAGAAGCTTAGATAGCAGCTCGAGAAGAAAAGATGGGAAGTGAAGATCAATCTCTCACAGTACACTCCAAGAAAGGAAGAAGGGAAAATCATCATCACCAAGGTAAGCATTCTCATCAGAAAAACAATCTTGTAAGAAGGGATCCATCCAAAGTCAGATGTTATACATGCGATGATATAGGACACTTTGCTAGAAATTGTCCCATGAATAAGAATGGATCCAAGAAGAAGAAGAATTCCAAAATAAGACATCATGCTCACACTACTGAGGATGATGATCCTCCTAGGAAGAGAGTAAAACAAGAAAGTGAAGACTCTTCAAGTGAATATGAATACGTTCTGATCTCCGCTCTCACGGGAACTATCACTCATGGAAGCAAATATTGACTTATTGAAAATGGGGCTTCCAAACACATGACAGGTTTTAAGGAATCCTTTGAGAAACTATCCGAACATAATTCACCCCATAAGGTGAAACTTGGGGATGACTACCAATATCCCATAAAAGGTAGTGGTAAATCCTCCTACAAGCTAGACTCCAAAAAGTCTATGAAAATGAAGGATGTCTTGTTTGTACCAGGACTAAAGAAGAATCTTCTATCCATATCGGCATTGGATGAAAAAGGCATAAGGGTTGCATTTGTAGATGGCTAAGTCCTCATGTGGTCAAGAGGAAAGACTATTGACGATGCAATAGTGATTGGAGAACAAGAAGGAGGATTATACAAATTGAAGGGCCATCCAGAACAAGCTTTAGTCCATGACACAGTAGAGCCAAATGAACTTTGGCACAGAAGGCTTGCACATGTGCATTACAGAGCACTACCACTTGCAAGCAAAGCTGTTGAAGGTCTTCTAGAAATTCAAGCAAAACATGAAGGGGTCTGCAAAGGATGTGCGAAAGGAAAGAATACAAAGAAGACATTTCCAAGTAGCGAAAGCAAGGCAAAGGGAATATTGGAAATCATCCACTCTGATGTATGCGGACCAATGTCATCAAGTTCACTAAGCAGGTATGTATACTATGTTTCTTTCATTGATGACTTTTCTAGGAAGACATGGATTTACTTCATGAAGAACAAAGATGAAGTTTTCAGCAAGTTCAAGGAATTCAAAGCCTTGATCAAGAACCACATAGAAAAGAAGATCAAGACCTTTCGATCAGATAATGGCAGAGAATTCACATCAAATGAATTCAAATACTTATGCAAATAATCAGGGATTAAGAGGGAGTTATCCGCTCCATATAATCCACAACAGAATGAGGTTGCAGAAAGGAATAATAGAACTATCATGGAAGCTTCAAGAGCAATGCTTCATGATCAAGATCTTCCCATGCATCTATGGGCAGAAGCTGCCAGAATAGCGGTGTATGTATAGAACTGTACTCCACACAGAGTACTCGAGAACAAGACACCTGAAGAAGTATTTTCCAACAAGAAACTAGAAGTCAGCCATCTCAGAATATCTAGCTGTCCAGTGTACATACACATTCCAAAAGAGAAGAGAACAAAGTTAGATCCTTCAGGAAAGAAGGGTATATTTGTGGGATACTCTAAAAGCTCAAAGGCTTATAGAATATACTTCCCAGGATTCAAGAATATCGACATTAGCAGGGATGTGACATTTGATGAAGACACAGCTTACAACAAATCTAGAAAGAGACCTGCTGAAGATCCTGAAGAAGCAGAAGCACCCAGAATTCATGATACAACCATGAACAAATAAATTCAAGAATAAGATTGAGAATTTAAAGAACCACAAAAACCTATAGATCCACCTCAAGAGAAGAATCCTCACAAGAGGAAACCTACTTGGGTACAATAAATTATCCAAGGTGTAGAAAGATATGGGGCTCGAGAAGAGAATCACAGAGAAAGAAAGAGAACCAGATCCTGCTCCGGATATGTAGCTTTACTATGTGACTTTATCAATAAATAACCTTCCAATTATGAAGAACCGACAGAATAGAAATAATGGAAGGATGCTATGATCGAAGAGTATCAATCAATCATGAAGAATGATGTTTGGGATGTTGTCCCAAAACTAGAAGGGAAGTTGGTTGTAACTTCCAAATGGATTTACAATATCAAGCATGCTGCAGATGGTAGCATAGAGAAATATAAGGCAAGATTCATGGCTCGAGGTTTCTCCCAGAAAGAAAGAATAGACTATGAAGAAACCTTTGCACCTGTAGCCAGATACGCTTCCATCAGATCAGTACTTGCTCTGGCTGTAGTGATGAAATGAAAGATACACCAAATGGATGTCAAGACTTCTTTCTTGAATGGTGTAGTGGAATAGGAAGTGTATGTATAACACCCACTTGGGTATGAGACACATGACAGGGAGTCTCATGTGTGCAGATTGAAGAAAGCCCTGTATGGTTTGAAACAGGCACCTAGGACATGGTATGGTAGAATTGACAGCTTTCTATCCAGTTTGGGCTTTACCAAGAGTAAAGCAGATTCCAACCTTTACTACAAGGTTGAATATGGAAACCCAGTGATGCTCCTACTGTATGTAGATGATCTGTTTCTAATAGGTATGGATGGGTTGATTGCTGATATGAAGAGAAATATTGCTACTTAGTTTGAAATGAATGACTTGGGTATGATGCATTATTTTCTAGGTATGGAGGTGTGGCAGAATGCGGATGGAATATCCCTTGGACAAGGGAAGTATGAAGTAGAGATCCTGAAGAGGTTTGGGATGATGGACTGCAAGGCCATGACCACACCTATGGCATCAAACTTGAAGCCATTTAGTGATGCTTCATCAGAGACGATTGATGCTATGATGTATCGTTAGATGATTGGGTCCTTGATGTATCTGACGAACACGAGACCGGAAATTTGCTTTGCTGTGAACACCTTGAGCCAGTTCTTGAAAGATCCAAGACATGTTCACTTGATTGCTACAAAGCATATTCTGAGGTACCTGAGGGGTACAATTGATTATGGGATCAACTATGAGGTGAATCAGAAGATTAACCTAGAGGGTTATGTTGATTCAGATTGGGCAGGCAGTGCCATCAATAGGAAGAGCACTTCATGGTGTTACTTCAATATGGGATAAGGTGTGATCTCTTGGTTTAGTAGGAAGCAATCCTATGTGGCGCTGAGTACAGATAAAGCAGAGATGTCGCAGCTTGTTCAGCTAGTTGTGAGGTAGTATGGTTGTGGAAGCTACTGTTTGATTTATTTGATCTCCAGTTGGATGCTACTTCTATATATTGTGACAACTAGAGTTGCATGAAGTTGTCAGAGAATCCAATGTTCCATGACAAGTCAAAACATATCGAGATAAAGTATCACTATATCATGGATATGGTGCAGAGGGGAGCAGTGAAGCTCCAGTATGTTGCGACAGAGGAATAGATAAATGATGTGTTGACAAATCCATTAGCTAGGGTGAAGTTCGAGTACTTCAGGGAGAAGCTTTGCATTCTCCAGATCGAGGTTTCCTCTAAGGATAAATGATGAGACCCAGAGCCATTCTGACATGGTGAGAGGATTGGTTCCTTCCATGGTCAGATGTAAGGGCTGATCCATTCTGTCATGGTGAGAGGATTGGTTCCTTCCATGGTCAGATGTAAGGGCTGATCCATTCTGTCATGGTGAGAGGATTGGTTCCTTCCATGTCAGATGTGAGTGCTGATCCATTCTGATGTGACTGTAGGATTGGTTCCTACATGATCATAAGTAAGCGTTGAATACCATTCTTGGAATGGAGGCACTTGGTCAGTTACCGAGTAGCTCAGTTTGGGACTGGGGGCCATTCTGATATGATTGAAGGATTGGTTCCTACATGATCATATGTGAGTGCAAGCCCTTCTGACATTGGTTTTCAGATGTAAGTGCAGAGCCCTTTAGACATGAAGGATTGGTTCCTTGCATGGTCGAATATAAGTGATGAGCCCTTCTAACATTGGTTGTCAGATGTAAGTGTAGAGCCTTTTGACATGGAGGATTGGTTCCTCACATGGATGAGTGTAAGTGCAGAGCCTTTCGGCATGGAGGATTGGTTCCTTGCATGGCTGAGCGTAAGTGCTAAGCCTTTCCGACATTGGTTGACGAATGTGAGTGTTGGGCCTTTCTGACAGGGTTGTGGAAGGTGTTCCCACATTGTCAGATGTGAGTGTTGGGCGTGCCTTTCTGATATGATTATAGGATTGGTTCCTACATGATTAGATATAAGTGTTAGGTGATCTATTCTGACTTAGAGTTAGATATAAGTGCTGGAAGAAGACCTACATGGAGGCTAGGCCTACAACTAGCATGAAAAAGGGATGGCTCTGTAGAACTTCCTGTGATGAGAATAATCATGAGATAGCACCCATGAAGATCCTGTTATTATGATCCAACAGATATTATCCAGATCGAGGGATGATCCAGATCTATTGATGATGCTCCAGAGATGACCCAGATCAAGGGATGATCCAGATCCAGTGATGATGATCCAGATCAAGGGATGATCCAGATCCAGATGAATATGACTTGAAGATGAATATGACTTGAATATAGAGATGACTTGAATATGAATATGACAAGGACTCGATGATGATCCAGATGATACAGAGAAGAAGACTCGTGCTGATAAATTTTGTCGAGAGAATACCTTCCTAGTTAAGAGGGAGTGTTGATGTAATTATAACTTCATAATGTATTCACTTGTATTTCTTATGTATTGTAACCCAATTTTTATGTTATATTTTTATCATTGAGCTAGCATTATATTAGGATCTTTAACTGAGAGAATAACAAGCACAGCATTCAAACACAAGAGACAATGAACACAGTGTTTATCCTCAGGGAAACCATAAATGGTGAAAACCCAACAGCTTCCTCAGAGATAGAATCAGCACCAAAAGTAAAACCCAAAAACATAAAGATGATCTCCACAGCTTCTGTCTTTCTCTCTCTAACTAA
>LPNX010163591.1:66375-81218 GCA_001517045.1 Pseudotsuga menziesii | reverse complement strand
TCTCACTCATGCGCCCCAATGAGTGAGTGTGTGTGTGATAAATAGAGAGGCTCACTCTCTATTTATATTCTTTCATTCACTTGAAACCCACTCCAACATGGCATCCTCACTTAACAATTACTTACTCGAGCCAACATCTCTAAGAGTGTCTAATAACCCTAGTAACCCACAACTTGTGGGGAATTTTCCTCCTTAGACCAACAAGGAGGTTTATCCTTAACACAATGGTGGGGATTATTGCCCTAACTTGCAATGACTCACCTAGGGTCGACTTCTCTAGGATAGTCTAATAACCCTAAGGCCCCACAACTGCGGGGAATTTAACCCTTAACTAATAGGAGGGTTACCCACAATGACTTGACATGACTTGTTACATTATAGAAACTTCCCAGAATAAACATTGGGGTATTACATGACTAAATTACAATTACATTATAGACACATCCCAAAATAAACATCAAGGTACAATACATAAGATATACGGATGAATACATTCTGAAGTTACAATTACATCAACACTCCCTCTTAACTAGGAAGGTATTCTCTCGACACAATATATCAACACAAGTCTTCTTCTCTGTATCATCTGGATCATAATCAAGTCATATTCGTCTTCAAGTCATATTCATCTTCAAGTCATCTTTATATTCAGGTCATCTTCATTTTCAAGTCATCTTCATCATCGAATCTAGATCTTCACTTGATCTGGATCACCACTGGACATCATCACTAGATCTAGATCATCACTCCATCTGGATCACCACTAGACATCATCACTAGATCTAGATCATCACTCGATATGGATCACCATTGGACATCATCACTGGATCTGGATCATCACTCAATCTGGATCACCATTGGACATCATCATTGGATCTGGATCATCACTCGATCTGGATCATCACTGTTGGATCATCATCACTGGATCTGGATCATCATCACTTGATCTGGATCATCACTAGGTCATCACCACGGGTGATATCTCTTGATTCTTCTTGTCATAGTAATTTCTACAGAGCCAGCCCTTTTTCATGCTAGATGTACATTTACAGAGCCATCCCTTTTTCATGTTGGATGTACATTTACAGAGCCAGTTCTTTTTCATACTGGATGTATCATCACAGAGCTAGTCTTTTTTCATACTAGATGTGGCATCTGCACAGAGCTAGTCCTTTTTCATACTAGATGAGTCTTCACAGAGCTAGTCCTTTTTCATACTAGATGTGGCATCTACACAGAGCCAGTCCTTTTTCATACTGGATGAGTCTTCACAGAGCTAGTCCTTTTTCATACTAGATGTGGTAGCTACATAGAGCTAGTCCTTTTTCATACTAGGTGTGTCTTCACAGAGCTAGTCCTTTTTCATACTAGATGTGGCAGCTACACAAAGCTAGTCCTTTTTCATACTAGATGTGTCTTCACAGAGCCAGTCCTTTTTCATACTGGATGTGGTAGCTACATAGAGCTAGTCCTTTTTCATACTAGATGTGTCTTCACAAAGCCAGTCCTTTTTCATACTGGATGTGGAAGCTACACAGAGCTAGTCCTTTTTCATACTAGATGTGTCTTCATAGAGCCGGTCCTTTTTCATACTAGATTTGTTTTCACATAACCACCCCTTTTTCATGCTAGATGTGGCATCCACATATATTTGAAAATGGAAGGAACCAATCCTCTCACCATGTCACAGCTCTTACATCTGACCATGGAAGGAACCAATCCTCTCACCATGTCGGAAGGGCACAGCACTTACATATGACCATGGAAGGAACCAATCCTCTCACCATGTCAGAAAGGCACAGCATGGACATGTCACTTCCTCTTGGGAGGAATCTCGATCTGGAGAACACCAAGCTTCTCCCTGAAGTACTCAAACTTCACCCTGGCCATTTCTAGCATAGAATCACATCAGGGATGATTACGTCCAAGGATAACCTGTGAGCTTCACCAGGACTGATTACATCCGAGGACAATTTACAGGATCATTTATGTCTGAGCAACCTACGAGCTTCGCCAATATTTATGCTCAGACAACCTGTCTCACCAACTATGCTAGAACTCCCTCTTTCGAGAGATCTCGATCTGTATCACAAACTGGAGCTCCACTGCTCCTCTCTGCATCATACCAAAAATGCATGTCAGATCAAGAAAATCAAATAGTAGTTTTCAAAGGAAACATACTACCTCCCAAATAGTAAGTGGCAACATCTTTTGCCTCGGTTGTACTCAACGCCATGCAAGACTCCATCCTGTCAACCAAGAGATCACACATGATATCATACTGAAGAAGCATCCCAAAGTGTTCTTCTTATCAATGGCACTACCCAATCTGAATCTGTATAACCTTCCAGGTTAATCTTCTGATTTGTATCATACTTGCAGCCATCAAGTGAACATGTCTGAATGTATTCACAAAAAATCAAGTATCTGGTTTTGTATCCGTAAGGTAGATCAAGGAACAAATCATCTGATGATACATCGTGGCGTCAATCGAATCTAATGAAGCAACACTCAATAGCTTCAGGTTCAATGCCATAGGTGTGGTCATGTAGTCTATCATCCTGAACCTCTTCAGGATCTCTACTGCATACTTCCCTTGTCCACACCTCCATGCCTAGAACATAGTGCATCGGCACATAATAGGAGCATCACTGGTATTCTTCCTTCAACCTTGATGCAAAGGTTGGAATCCACTTTTACTCTCAGTAAAGCCTAGAGTCATCAATAATCTATCCATCCTGTCGTACCATCTCGAACCTTAGGATATTCTGCAGTCACTCCCTTTGAAGCATCATACTCCCTCTGTCTTATGTACTCTATGCACTAAAACATTATATACTGGAGTGACAAGTAGCTTCCTATGCTACTAATCTTCTATATATCCATCTAGGATCACCGGATACCAAGATCCTCTATCTTGAACCTTTTCAAAAGTTCTTCTTGCACCCATCTGTGAGCTTGTCATCCTTTATCAACCTTGTAGAAAAGGTTCAAATCTTCATCAAGCTCCTCATGTATGTGTTATCCCATGGGTGTCTTATGATCTCGTACAAGGCCTTCTTTCATTTACACACATGATTTTTCCTGTCATGTGTCTTCACTTGCAGTGGCTGCAAATGTCTCTTCGTACTCCATGCCTTGTGCTACAAATATTTCCTTGTATCCCACGATGTTTCCATCTACTACATGATGGAACTACAAACTTTCCTTCACGTATCGATACTGCATCCTAGACATCATTCTTCTTGAACTAATCTTCCCTTTGTTCTTGGAAGGTTCTGCATCAATGATGTCGCTGCATTTGTCATATTATTATTTTTTTCATTTTGAAATGTCGTCACTTGTTCTTCGGAACAAGTCTCATCCTTCTTTGCTTGTAGCCGATTATGTATGTAATCTTTCCTACAATTCAAATGCATTTCTATGGTTAGAAACATTTCATAAGGAATATTCATACTGGCAAATTCTTATGCATAAATATATGATCATGCAACTACTTTATCCAATACAACATTCATCCACATCTCATGGAAACTTTTCTAGATGCCTTCCATCTCTACCAGGACAACATTGAGATTGTGCACTAATCCAATATGTCAGCAAAGAAGTTTCATTCTAGATAAGTAGCAATGGAGAGTTGTATAGAACCATGAGCTACTTACCCATCACATGCATATTAGTAGTATACTGTCATTAATGCAAACATTCTATCATGCATAATACATTAATTGAATATAAACAAATGCATAACAAAAAAAATATCATGAAATGACAATTGAATACTTATCTTTATTTGTTTCCTGGGCAGACTCCTTCTTGAACCTTCAGCTTCATCATCTTCTTCATTCATAATAGCTTTGTTTCTTATCCAAATGCTAAGGTGGATAAGAGGTTCTTCAAGAGTTGAGTTCTTCATATTCCTCATTGGTTGAGGGATCTTCTTTGGATGGTGAGAGCTTGATCTTCAGTTGCTCCCATCTTCTCTTCTCTTATTATGTGTGCTCTTCCCAGAGTATGTTGAAAGTAATCACTTCCTTCTGGAACACATTCCTCACATGAATGAATCCCATGATCCTAGGAGGCCATTCAAGGTGGCTATCACCACTTCTGCATTCTCCACTTCTTCTTCTACTACTACAAGTTGTTCTTTGATTTGAGAGATGACTGTATGGTCTCTGCATTCTGGATCTTCACATTCTTCTACTGGTTTCTTAAGGTCATATTATGATTTATGTTTTTCCCTTAAAATAGCTTGGTCAAGGAATCAAACATCTTCGGTGTCTTTAGGGAAGACACTTGTGGTACAGTGTGATCCATGATTGAATCAACAATGATCTTCTTGGTCTTGACCAAGTTCTTCTAGTGTGAGGCTTTTAGCCTCATCTCCCTCTGGAACTGGAACCTCTTCTACTCATGTGGGTGTCCAATTCATTTTCTTTAGAGAGATCAAACACTTCTATGCTTGGAATTTTTCAAATTCACCAAGATTATCATCAAGATGATGTGATATATCACTTTGAAATGAGAACCTCAAATGCAAATAGCAAAAGATTAGATCTTACTGATTTGAGGTGTCCGTCCTAGTTCCGGAGGTCGCCGATCTAGGGTTTGTCAGAGAAACCCTAATTTTCAAAACTTGGAATCTTTCATATATGATTGGATAGAAATATATATCTCTTCAATTTGATCTGTCCAATGTACTCCTTTTCTGAAAACAATGGAGGGAAGCTCCCGGAACAGGAAGCCCTAGTTTTCCAATTTCTTCTCCAGAAATTCCTGTTACTGTTTCTGCGGTATCTCCAAAATGAATCCTCCTCTATGTCTAAAAATTCTCACTGAGGTATCCTCTAATGTCCCTAATACAACACCATAGTTTTCATTAGAATTGGTTTTACCAATTGGGACTTATGATCATTTTTCCAAAGTGACCTGTTACAGGACTATTCAGAACAGTGAAGTTGTATGGACGGCCATGTGTCACGGGTTCATCTTCTGAGTCTGAAACTTGGACCACAGAAATTAAATTCTGTTCCATTTCTGGAACATCTTCAGAAATTTCATTTGGACCTTTGTATCCCAATATATAGAAATTCTCCCCAGGTGTCCTGTTTAGGGATGAATTCTGGAAGAGGCTGGAACCCTAACTTGGAGGGATCATATCTCCCAGAATATAGCGAATCTGATGCTAAATTTTGGACACAGTGTAAATAAATATTTTATATTTGGACTTTGAAATTTTCATCTCCTTACCCTTCGCCAATATCTGGACATAGTGAATGTACCAAAACGTAGCATTTTTAGTATTTAGGGTTTTTTCTAGCTCGAGGTCAAACTAGGGTTTGACTTTCCCATAGTTTCACCCAACAAAAAATCTTGACCTAGGTCTCTAAAATTCAATTTTGATGAGGAGAAAAATCCTATTCCATGCTCACTCAAAAATTCCTCTTCTGCAAGAAGCCCTAATTTCCCGCACCAAAACTGAAAATGCTCAGAATGGAATTCTACTTCGACAGAAAGATGCACCCTTCAATGGAGAGTCAACCTAGCATAATTTTGCTGATGGATTTGGAGAGAGACCCAAAAAGTAAGAATCCCTAGCTTCTGCAACTCCAAAATTTCTTCTTCTCAGGTTAGCTCTGATACCATGTTAGATTTTTATCATTAAGCTAGCATTATATTAGGATCTTGTTGAGGCCTAGAAATTCTCAGGCGACAATAGTAAGGGATTCTCCCCAATCAACGTTCCCAACTAGCCCGTTGACTGTTTGGTATAGGGAATCCATCCGGTTTGCGGTCCGGCTACCGTAGGTCAAAGTAACAAAACAAGGCTTTTACCGGTTGTGGCCCAGTCCACCGAGTTTTTTGTATTTTTGACTTAATATATGAGATGCATATACCTAATTAACCATGTAGGGTGATGAGGATGTAGGAGCAGTCACAATGTGATGCGCAGGTTTTACCTCTCGTCTTAAGGCTCACATGCATCGATATCACATATGCAGTAATGAAATGAACTAACTATCTATCTATCTACCTATCCCCGGGAAGCCAAAATATGATTTATTTATGAGTAATGTGAATTATTCATGCGTTATAAATAGAAATTACAGGTAGCTGATATTCTTATCTATGACACATGAAAGATTAAAGATATTTCGACAATCAGATAGCCAACTGTTTCATAAGCAGCATACATTACTCATAGTGACATTTCCACAAAATGAACCAGAAATCATTTAAACAAGAATGCAGGTTCAGAGAGTTAGAACGATCGCACGGTTGATGGACAAAAACTGGAAAACAAAATAGTTCATCTTTCAGTCATCCACAGCATAACATTTGGAAATTCCACCAATATTTCTCCAGCAGGCAAACCATATTTCTTTATTGCAAAGAGAAATAGTTTTTCTTACAATATTGCTTTCTAGTCTAACTAGGAAAAAGACCCTTTGATCCCTTCTAAGCTTTCTATCTTTATACAAAAGGGTGAGATTGTTGGGCTGCCCAAAGTGACTTTTGGGCTTCCCAACCCCTTGTTTCCCAATGTTCTGCTTTTCTTAAATGTTTTACAAAAATTAGTTACAAATTACAATAATGACCGACCCTTCATGAGGAGGGTCCCACTTGAGCATCTAGAAACTTCTTCCATGATGTAGCATCAGAGGCAATGCCCTCAAATGCGCAGGGTTCCAAAAATTGAATGTTGATTTCAAATTTTTTGGCCTGGTTCTTTATGGCTTCCACTCTGGCTGTGCTTAATCAAAGCTGTTCTTCCAGGATCTGCACACTAACAGCTGAATGGCCTACCTCGCTTCTCAGAATCTGGTCATTGATGGCCTTAATGTGCTGCATTCTTGCTTCTTCATCCTGATGTCTTTTCTGCAACATCTCCATAAATGAATCATGGTCTGGGAAAGACTCTAGCCTCTACTCAACCTCTGTCTGGAACCGGTTGTAGGTAATGAGAAGTCTTTTGAAAAAATCGGTGCATAATCCCTTTGTCTTTTTAACTGCCTTCTTGAAATCTTCAGCGGTGTTGATGGCAAACTCTACCAGGTCATGATCCCGCTTAAGGGCCTGTTTATCTTTTGATAGCAGCTCTGCTGGAGCTTCTTCGTTGCTTTCCAACCTCGCTATTCTAGCAGTCAGGACCTCGAGGACGTCTTGAGATCTTTCCACAAAGTAAGATGCAGTTTCCAAGATCTCTTCCAATCTGCCATCGATCTGCGGCACTCTACATCTTTCTTCTTCAACAGCGGTCTGTAGCTGCAGCATCTTGGTTTTTTGGGACAATATATGCTCTTTGAATGGGTGCAGGTTAACCTGCTGTTCTCTTGCTTCCTCCAGAGCAGTTGTAAGCGAGGAAATCTATTCCTGATGTTCCTTCTTCAGTTCTTGGGTGTGCAGATCATTTGCCTCCAAGAGGATCTTTTGCTGCTCTTCTAGCTCCTCCACCTTTGCCAGTAGCTGTTCCTTTTCAGTTCTTAACTCTTGGTATTCCTTCTGTACTCTCTCCAGAGACTCCTGTGTCATTTCCAGCACTTGTATTTCTCCTTGGAGGGCCTGGACTTCAACTCTTGAGGACTTCATTTCCCTTTGCATATCTTCAAATTTCCTCTTGATCCTGTTGCTTTCTTCCCTCTCCTTCCTCAATGTATCTTTCAACTGAGAAGAGGATTTCTTGGACTGCTCCAAGTGAGTTATTATCTTGCCTATATTATCCTCTGAAGCTTGGATAAATGCAGACCCGGTCTTAGGGTGAATCTTGGATCTTAGTCTGTTCCTAACATAACAGCCGTATCCGTTATCATTTTACCAGGTAGACCTTCCACCTCAACCTTCCTCTCTATTCTCTTTATTATTCTCTTTGTTACCCTATCATAATATACAGTGTTGAAATAGGGGATTTCTTCCCCTTTCTTCTGGACAAAAGGAACTAGCTTGAGAGTGGGGACCATGGGAGTACTGGCAGCAGGTACTTGTGGGTTCTGAACCTCGGGGTTCTCAACATCCTGGGTCTGCACTCCAGCTATGTCAGAAGCTGACTGTTCTGTCTCAGTTTGTGTCAGCTTCAACCTTTCTACCTCCTGCTTTTGTAGCTCCTCATCGAGCTTTCTCTTCGTTGCTTCAGTTCCTTTTCTAGCTACTTCTTCTGCCTCTTTAGCTGCTTCCTGGGCTCTCTCAGCTGCTTCTTGGGCAGCTTTTCTTTTCCCTTCCTCTTCAGTGTGCAACCATTCTGTAGCTTCTTTTGCCAACCTCTGAGCTTCTTCATTTCTCCTTTTGGCTTCTTCCTCAGCCTTAGCCTGTTCATCCCCTTTCCCCCTTTGGTGGTGATTTTCTTCGTGAATCTTCTCTTCAGTGATTTCATGTTCGGGGCATTTCGGAAGACAGATTCTTCCCTATCAAAATGATGGGTATATTCGAAATGCACCTTATTTTCTTTACAATGATCAGCCACTTTACCATGGGAGTCATTTTTGTGATAAGGCATCTCGCCAAAATGGAATCTCTCCAGCTCCTCTACGAATTCACCAGCTTGTTTCACCTTAGTGAACCTGTAGCTTCCTAGTCTGAAGGGCAAGGGAGGATAAGCAGTCTTCTTGTACTCGAACAGGAAGCTGCCTATTCCATCCAGGAACACTTGTCTGACTGCCTCCTTACGAACAATGTAATCAGTTGCGTATTTTGGCAGTAGGGAAGGTGCTCTCGAGCCTCCAAACATTCTGAAGTACATCCCATGTTCAGTTCAATAGTAGTATGCATAATCTTGTATCACTTGCATGGCCTCCTCCGACATACAATCACACTCTTTCTGGAAAATGAGTGTGTATAGTGGCATAATGAAGTGCTCACAGACTTCTCTGTAATGGCTGTGGTACTGGTGTGCCCACAATGGTCTATAAGCAACATAGACAGACATTCTTTCCCTGTCCCAGATGCACCTGAGACCAGGGAAAGGCTGGTTGCATAGTATACAGTCTATGAGTATTGAGCTCATATAAAATTCAGACCTTTTCTGGGACTTTCCTTCCAAGGCTGAGGCCAAGCAAGAAGAAAGACTGCTTGATACAAGGCTGTCCCAATTGAATATTGTCCCTTGGGTTGCCACATGAAAAATGATGGGTATCCACTCTAGCTTGAAGAATCTGCCATGGGCTCTCCCAAAGACCCTATTAACCATCAGAGCTATAAATCTGTAGGGAGCCCTCAAGCTCGTTGTATCATACTCACCAGTGGGTCTGTATCGGTAATGTTTTCCCTGCAACAGCATTCTCTTAAGAGTCTCTACCAAGTCCATTCTAATGCTATTTAGCCAATCATCGGATAAGAATACTTGGGCTTCTGGCAAGTGATAAGCCAACGCCACATATCCAGGGCTAAATGCAGCATAGCCCTCTCTCTCAACATTTTCTAGAATCATTGTGGTTACATCTGCCCAGGGCAGAATCCAGCCAATTACCTCAGAGCATGGGAACAGTTCTGGCCTGGTGGCGAGCTTCATAAGGGAAGATCTTTCAATGTTTGCATATATGGACTCTTCTTCTAATCCCATGTCGGGAACTTCTCTTCGAGTAATCAGTCTATAGATTTCCCCCCACTGGTATTCGGGTTCCAAGCCAGAAATGCATTTAGTGTCTTCATATACGTATTCTGTCTTGGTGACCACTTCTACTTCTGGCTCTTCTTCGACCACAGGGGCCTTCTTCTTTTGTCTCTTTGACATTGTGAGCTCGAATTCTTCCTGCCACATATAACATTATAACATTAAGCAATTCCAGTTGCAGACACTTATATGACAATGTGCAGCGTTTTACTTCTTTTATGTGTATCATGACAGCAATTAGTTAACGAAGCTAACATTATGTGTATGACCTTACTAACAGAGCCATTGAAACATGATGCGCATTGCTCGGTGAATTAATCTATGTCTAGCATGATTGAAAATAGTTATATGCAGTAAGATTATGCAAGCTACCACTATTTGCTAATACCAAACATTTCTCACAATGTAATCGAATGGAAAAACATCTATATTATCGCGAAGAAAACTCCCGCTCTTTGCGGGTGCCATTATCAAAACACTGCGTGGGACAGATAGGGGAGAACTACACAAGCCCTCAAATGAAGCTTTCAACACCACTACCCTTGCGACTTCTAGTTAACAAACTGAACACCGCGACGCATCCCCTCCATAGGTTAGGGTTCAAAATATAACTACGCACGGAACAATGCAGCTAAAAGCTGGCTATTCGAGGATGCGGGTTTCTAGGGCGCACTTGATCAAAGCAAAAATTCCCCCGTGCAAACTATGGTGAAGACTCATGCATCGTGGTACTCCCTCTTCCCCGGCCTGGGTTCAACACTAAGCAAGAGTTTGGGTTGCGCGGGACCGCGTAGGAAAAAATGGCTAGATTTTGGGGATACAGGTAAAAGGGCAACCCCCAAATGCTACAGAAAACCACAAAAACCTCCTCCTGTGAACCTATCATTACACACAGGGTGGCTTGGCATAGACGGCGTAACGGTCGCCTACACCAAACCCCCATCCACTACACGTGAGGTTGCAAACGGAAAGCTGTGGGCAAAAAACTACTTCGAGGTTATGGTGCCCCACCCCATGGTCAAAAGGATAAAACTCCACCTTTATAGGCATCTAATTGAACAGGATGAGGAAGACGACCGGGGAAGCAAACCATCATAGAAAACCACCAACAGTTCAAACGGAAAGGGAAAAATGAAGAGCCTACCTGGCAATACGGCGAGTATGGCGGGTTGACGACGGTCAGGATTCCACAATTTGCCACCTGGATGCAAGTACACTGATCAAGGGGTCCTTCATAGCTCATGATAATGACACGCAAAACAATGACAGTGCTCAACATTTGAGAATAACAATAAAAAATATAACCCCTCGACCCGTATTTATATACATGGTCAAACTCTTTCGGCGGGAAAAGTTAAAATCGGACGTCGGAGCGCTTTGTATCGGCAATCGAAAGTAAACTTCGGTCCGCAATGACAGAAGTCCAAAGTGTGAAGTCATCCACGATGACACATATGGCGAGGAAAACATCGAACGGTGGAGAGCTTCTGAATCGGAGGCTAAAATCTTACACTCTTCCGCAACGGTGGATGATCAAAGCTCTAAGCCTCCCGCGGGGTCAAACATATCGGGTGGCAGACCACTTCGGATCGGAGACTGAAAACCAACTTTCTTCCGCAACGACGGACGGCCACAATGTCAAACCACCCACGGAGACATGCATGGCAGAGAAAGGATAAAATATCAGAAGATGAAAGGCCAATTCTTTCCGCAACAGTGAAAGACCGAACCACAGATCTATCCGCAACGGCGAGCGGGAGTCGGCAACCAAAAGTAATCGGGAGAGCTAACGGTGTGCCGTCCGCAACGACGACGGAAAAAGTCATAAAAACTTTTGATGTGAAACCAAAAGCATCCATCGTAAAATCAGAAAGAACAATCGAAATCAAACCGGAAACCCATCCGCAACGGCAGAAGAAGAAATCACAACTGCTCTGATGCGAAACCAAAAAGCATCCGACGTGAAACAAAGAAATCGGAAAAAATTAATCGAAGTCAAACCGAAAATCTATCTGCAACGACGGAAGCAGAAGTGACAATGGTTCCGATGCAAAACCAAAACCCAGCCAATCTCGCCAACCAAATCGAGAGCAAAGTCAAAGTTAAAACTAAAATCCATCTGCAACTGCGAGGAAAGAAACGACAAGTATTTCTGATCTAAACCCAAAAATCAGCCGATGTGAAAGACCAAAGGATTGAAAGACGAAAACACATTTCCTTCCGCAACGGCGGAAGACTAAAACGAAGATTCACCCGCAATCGGCGGAAGATCAAAACAGAATACCTTCCAATTCAAGCATGCTTCAAACGCAATTAAAGGCAAATGATGAAGGTTTGATCAATCATTGAAATTCTTAATCATTTTAGAAAATTGAAAAACAGCTGTAGATCAATCCAAGCATAAGAAAGTCTTTCTGAAAGGTTCTCAAACAAAAACCAAGAAGACAATCAAACTAATTCAAGAAAAAGGAGGGTCCCAAAAAATTTTGGAATTTTGGGAAATTTGTTGCAGCTGCAACAATTGGTGACTACCTGGTGAACCCCAGATTTCTGAATTAACTCCTTCCCAGTGCAAGACCGTCTGAATAAAAGTTGAAATCTTCTAGATGTTTGTATCCTTGGGGTGGCCAACTTAAGCATTTAAACCATTGAGAAGTAGTCTATTCTGTGGGAAATGGTAACATCAGAAATATTGCAAGTCTGAATAACTCTTTTGAGGCCAAATAAGTGAGATTTATTTTGCATGTCCTTAGGTAGTTTCCAGCTTGGACACCACAGGATTGTAACAGATAGTAAACAGTATTATCCTTTTGTTCCTCATTCCCATGCCAACTGTACTTTTGTGCCTTTTGAACTTTAGTTCTTTTGATATGATTCCTCCTGCATGCCTTTCTTACTGAATTTTAATTCAGGATCCTCTATCCCATAGTGTCCTTTTGTGTGAACAGTGTACTTCATATTTCAGTTCACAGACGGAGAGGATCTTGTGGCAATTTAGTACTTCATGCTTTGATACTTTGTTTTGATATGTATTGTTTTTCTTTAAGGAGTTTTGACTCTTGATAGCTCTTGATTTTCTGAAATTATGGCATGGGATCATTTATATGATATATTGTTTACTCTGCTTCCTTTCCGTGGGTCTTTTGCTGTCACCCCCTTGGGTATTAAGATGTGAAATGGATGGAGCCTCGAAATAGTATTCCAGACCTCTTTTACTTCTAAGTTATTTACAGGGGTTAAGTAAGACTTCAATGAATGCATTTCCAGTTAGGAACACTGCTACTAGAAGACATTCTATACTTTAAAGCACAGTATTTCGCTCAAGATTTCAGTTAACAAAGAACCCTGATATTTCCATTGCAACCAAGGTTTGCCTCTTTATTCAAAACCAAAAGAATGTTAGCAAAGCAATAAAATAAAACAGCATCAACTCAAATAAACAAAAGAAAAAAGCATCAAAGCATTAAAGAACACAAAACAATTTATTTATGTACAAAGCAAAAAGAAATAAAAAATCTCGCCCACTCCTGAAAAAATTTAAATCTAAATAGCTAAAGGGTGGGCTGGATCATAGACATGAGATATCTAACCATAGTCTAGCTGGGCTAGTTTTGAAACTTAACACATGTCTACTATCCTACCATCATCCCTTATAGCCTGAAGATGTTGAAGGAGCTCAGGCTGAGCGTCGGTCATAGAACTGGTCTTGCTTGAGGTATGATGTCTTAGCTTACACTCAGTCAGATAGTTTCCCAGGACAGAATCAGCAGATTCATTTCCTTCCCCTGGCTTAGTGATGGTATACTTCATATAAGGCTCTCTCGAAATATTAATCTTATTTGTGTAGAAATTCTGACCAGCAATAGATTAATTTCACTCACAACAAATTACAATTGATCATGCAAAATTGTCAACAATGGAGACTGAAAATGGAGCTGTAACACAAAATTATATTAACTCAGTGTACAATAGCCAACCCTGTAATATCATAGGTTGCTGAATATATAGAATACATCAATAGGTCGAATGCATAAGGAGGCATCCAAAACTAGCATAAAGCAGGCTTACCCAAAATAGGCAAATCCCCCATAGGTGTAAAAAGCCGATCCCAAATATGTCATGAGGCTCATGAATTGGAAAGGGCACATGGGAAAGCTAATGAGTGGTGGAATGGCAGCTCATACATGCTTTTGCATGGAGGAAAGAGTGGAGGATGAAAGGGCAAGAAAACAAGTTCACCTCACCTAGTCTTGCTTTCCTATGTGCCTTAAAACACTGAAAAAGCAGTCAATAAAGCAGAAAAAGTAGAAGGGCACCTAGGAGGCCAGGAATAAAGCAGATTTGATTCCTAAGGCTTTCCCAAGCGCTACATGAGTCAAATATGGCAAGTTTGACCTCTATGGATAGGCAATTAGCAACTTGCACATGGTGGGACTCATGTACTAGGCAAATAAGACAAAAATAAATGAATTAATGTCTAAGTGGGTAATACTATGGGTTTGATTATTCTAACACCCGCCCTTAATACCGACTTTATGAGTAATAAATCAAAATATAGGGCCTAGAAACAAGGCTTAGTCACCCTTTTACATACTGCAAGTCCATATGAACCAAGGAAAGAGGCAAAACCAACTTGGGAAAATCCTCCCTTAAACATGGACTGTAAAACAAAATGGTAGAATCTTGTCTCCACTCATGCTTTGACAGCATGATCAGCAATCCCCAGCAGTTATTTGAGATTGCTGAAGGTCTTCTCACAAAATTCTTTGGTGAAGATATCAGCTACTTGTTCTGAAGATGAACAGAAGAGTAGGTGAATGGTGCCATCATGCACAAGCTCTCTAATGTAGTGCATGTGAATCTCAATGTGTATGGTTCTCTGCTTCTGAACTGGATCTTTGCAGATCCGAATGGTACTTTGGTTATCACAGTAGATGGTAGTTGAGTACTCAGTTTCGAAACCACACTCTCCAAGTAAACCCTACAACCATAAACACTGAGTTGCTGCATTGACAACTCCTCTGTACTCAGCTTCTGTAGATGAGAGTGCAATGGCACTCTGTTTCTTGCTTGACCAGCTGATTGGCCCTTCTGAAAGCATGAACACATAACCTGAAGTGGACTTCCTGTCTGTGCTATCACCTGCCCAATCACTGTCAGTAAAACCAATTAACTCAAGGTCAGAATTGGCTTTATAGAAAATCCCATGTGTCCTTGTTCCCTGAACAAAGCTAAAGAT
>LPNX010163591.1:0-63159 GCA_001517045.1 Pseudotsuga menziesii | reverse complement strand
ATAAGGAGGAATCCAAAACTAGCATAAAGCAGGCTTACCCAAAATAGGCAAATCCCCCATAGGTGTAAAAAGCTGATCCCAAATCTGTCATGAGGCTCATAAATTGGCAAGGGTGCATGGGAAAGCTAATGAGTGGTGGAATGGCAGCTCATACATGCTTTTTCATGGAGGAAAGAGTGGAGGATGAAAGGGCAAGAAAACAAGTTCACCTCACCTAGTCTTGCTTTCCTATGTGCCTTAAAACACTGAAAAAGCAGTCAATAAAGTAGAAAAAGCAGAAGGGTGCCTAGGAGGCCAGGAATAAAGAAGATTTGATTCCTAAGGCTTTCCCAAGTGCTACATGAGTCAAATATGGCAAGTTTGACCTCTATGGATAGGCAATTAGCAACTTGCACATGGTGGGACTCATGTACTAGGAAAATAAGACAAAAATAAATGAATTAATGTCTAAGTGGGTAATACTATGGGTTTGGTTATTCTAACAATTTGGGGTACCCTTGAGAGGAAATAATAGATGAGACCAATCCGAAGCAAAATAGCCTTTTAACCTGGTAGACCAATCTCTGTTCAGAATAAGCCCATATCCACTAGGTATGTCAGCCACAGTAATGTCAATAAATTGACAAATCTTGTTGTTTGCAGACAAGCGAATGAGGAAATTTTTCATTTCTCCCACTACTTTGACACCTGAGCTGTCTAATTGTGTAACTTCACAAAATTTGGACTCTGGCTTACCCTTAATCTTTTTGCAAATCTCCAGAGGCATAACATTCACCGCTGATCCAGAATCTACCAAGCAATTATGCACATTGTGATTCAGCATTTCTAGGGTCAAAAGAAAAGGTGGGGTATCAGCTTTCTCTTCCCAACCTGGTTCTATGTCTTCTTCTCCTGGTTGGTTTTGAGTAGGCAAATCCTCTTCATGCTCTCCAATTTCATTAGTATTTTCCTCACTAACACCTATCAGTTCTTCTACAGGTTTGACAATCTCAGTGATTGGCTCTGCCTCTTGGTTGAGGGTCTTGGATCTAGGTGTTTTGTCCTCAACCTTCACCTCTACTTGTCTCTTGACATTCTTTTGCAGTCTTTTGATCTTCGAAATTGTTAACTCTATATCCTTTGTTGCTGTAGGAGTGCATTCAGTTTTGAGTACGCTCTCTTCAGTGTCAAACAGCGAGATACCATTCCATGAAAGCATAGTGTCATTATCTTGTTTCTCCATATCCTGGTTTTTCTTCTCCTCCTTGCCACTGTTCTTGGTTACTTTAGAATCTAGCAGCTGATTCATAACCAGCGTTATCGAATTCAACCATTGTGGGCACTTCTTTTCCGAATGAGGTTGTTGGTGAAAAGTGCAGAAATTATCACCCCCTACTTCTGTTATGTTTACTAATGGTAGATGTGGGGAAGGGACTTTCCATTGGTTGTCATCCTCTCTTTTTGGATAAGATGTTTTGTGAGTTTTATGAGCTTCCCTCTCTTTATCCAGATCTATTATTCTATTGGATAGATTCTGCATCATTTTCAGCATTCCCTGATAATCATGTGAGTGATCCTCTTTAGGTTTAGACAGCAGTAAAGCTCTTCTCCCGGTAGTCTTCTCTTCAGGTAAGTCAGGGTAATCTTCTACACTTTCAATTTCAGCTTCTACCCTTCCTGCCTCTTCATAAGTCTCTACCAATGTAGGCTTGGCTTTCATTTTAGCGAACATAGCTAACTCCGGTCCTAGGGCAGATGTATAATATTCAATTAAGACCTTGTCTGAGGGTCTGTCAGCTTCAGAAAAATTCTTTAGGTATAATGAGAATCTTTGAGTGAACTTATGTACCTTTTCATTCTTCTCTTTTCTTAACAAACCAACACCTTTCATCAATGAGGCATGCATTTTTTGGGCTGTGTATTTACTCCTGAAAACCCTTTCGAAAGTGTTCCAGTGTGGGATCGAGTTTGCGGGTAGGGAAAAGTACAATGAAGCAGCTGCCCCTTTCAAAGTATGAGGGAATAATCTGCAGACAACATCTTCATAATTTCCATCCCTTAACCCTTCTACTGCTAAATAAAAACTCTGCAAGTGATCATCTACAGCAGTCTTTTACTTGGGGTGAAACTTAGGCAGCAGCTTATCAAAACCCTGAGGTAAGTTATGCAATGGAGGCGTGAGGTTCAAAGGTGATCCATCTCTCCAAGCAGGTAATGGGTTGGGCTGGTTCACAATCACACCAGCCATGAGTACAGGAAAAAGAATAAAATTTGAGCAAAGAGCAACGTAGGATGAGAACAGGATTTCTTACTTCAAAGGTATAATCGAAACCTGTAAGTACTTGGGTCAAGCTGAAAGCTTCAAATATCTGCTGGTAAGGTAATCTTAGGAAAACTAAGTTTCCACAGCCAGCCATTCACTGGAGACCCTCCTTCTAGCGCCAAAACTGTTGAGGCCTGGAAATTCTCAGGCGACAACAGTAAGGGATTCTCACCAATCAACGTTCCCAACTAGCCCGTTGACTGTTTGGTATAGGGAATCCATCCGGTTTGCGGTCTGGCTACCGTAGGTCAAAGTAACAAAACAAGGCTTTTACCGGTTGCGGCCTGGTCCACCGAGTTTTTTGTATTTTTGAGTTAATATATGAGATGCATATACCTAATTAACCATGCAGGGTGATGAGGATGTAGGAGCATTCACAATGTGATGCGCAGGTTTTACCTCTCGTCTTAAGGCTCACATGCATCGATATCACATATGCAGTAATGAAATGAACTAACTATCTATATATCTACCTATCCCCGGGAAGCCAAAATATGATTTATTTATGAGTAATGTGAATTATTCATGTGTTATAAACAGAAATTACAGGTAGCTGATATTCTTATCTACGACACATGAAAGATTAAAGATATTTCGACAATCAGATAGCCAACTGTTTCATAAGCAGCATACATTACTCATAGTGACATTTCCACAAAATGAACCAGAAATCATTTAAACAAGAACGTAGGTTCAGAGAGTTAGAACGATCTCACGATTGATGGACAAAAACTAGAAAACAAAATAGTTCATCTTTCAGTCATCCATAGCATAACATTTGGAAATTCCACCAATCTTTCTCCAGCAGGCAAACCATATTTCTTTATTGCAAATAAAAATAGTTCTTCTTACAATATTGCTTTCTAGTCTAACTGGGAAAAATCCCCTTTCCCTTCTAAGCTTTCTATCTTTATACAAAAGGGTGAGACTGTTGGGCTTCCCAACGTGACCTTTGGGCTTCCCAACCCCTCGTTTCCCAACGTTCTGATTTTCTTAAATGTTTTACAAAAATTCGTTACAAATTACAATAATGACCGACCCTTCATGAGGAGGGTCCTACTTGAGCATCTAGAAACTTATTCCATGACGCAAAATCAAAGGAAATGCCCTCAAATGCACAGGGTTCCAAAAATTGAATGTTGATTTCGAATTTTTCAGCCTGGTTCTTTATGGCTTCCACTCTGGCTACGCTTAATCAAAGCTGGTCTTCCAGGATCTGCACACTAACAGCTGAATGGCCTACCTCGCTTCTCAGAATCTAGTCATTGATGGCCTTAATGTGCTGCATTCTTGCTTCTTCATCCTGATGTCTTTTCTGCAACATCTCCATAAATGAATCATGGTCTGGGAAAGCCTTGAGCCTCTACTCAACCTCTATCTGACACCGATTGTAGGTAATGAGAAGTCTTCTGAAAAACTCGATGCATAATCCCTTTGTCTTTTTAACTGCCTTCTTGAAATCTTCAGCGGTGTTGATGGCGAACTTTACCAGGTCATGATCCCGCTTAAGGGCCTGTTTATCTTTTGATGGAAGCTCTGCTGGAGCTTCTTCATTGCTTTCCAACCTCACTATTCTGGCAGTCAGGACCTCGAGGACATCTTGAGATTTGTCCACAAAGTAAGATGTAGTTTCCAAGATCTCTTCCAATCTGCCATCGATCTGCAGCACTCTACATCTTTCTTCTTCAACAGCGGTCTGTAGCTGCAGCATCTTGGTTTTTTGTGCCAATATATGCTCTTTGAATGGCTAGAGGTTAACCTGCTGTTCTCTTGCTTCCTCCAGAGCAGTTGTAAGAGAGGAAATCTATTCCTGATGTTCCTTCTTCAGTTCTTGGGTGTGCAGATCATTTCCCTCCAAGAGGATCTTTTGTTGCTCTTCTAGCTCCTCCACCTTTGCCAGTAGCTGTTCCTTTTCAGTTCTTAACTCTTGGTATTCCTTCTGTACTCTCTCCAGAGACTCCTGTGTCATTTCCAGCACTTGTATTTTTCCTTGGAGGGCCTGGACTTCAGCTCTTGAGGACTTCATTTCCCTTTGCATATCTTCAAATTTCCTCTTGAGCCTGTTGCTTTCTTCCCTCTCCTTCCTCAATGTATATTTCAATTGAGCAGAGGATTTCTTGGACTGCTCCAAGTCAGTTATTATCTTTCCTATATTAACCTCTGAAGCTTGGATAAATGCAGACCCGGCTCTTAGGGTGAATCTTGAATCTTGGTATGTTCCTAACATAACAGCCGTATCCATTATCATTTTACCAGGTAGACCTTCCGCCTCAACCTTCCTCTCTATTCTCTTTATTATTCTCTTTGTTGCCCTATCATAATATACAGTGTTGAAATCGGGGATTTCTTCCCCTTTCTTCTGGACAAAAGGAACCAGCTTGAGAGTGGGGACCATGGGAGTACTGGCAGCAGGTACTTGTGGGTTCTGAACCTCGGGGTTCTCAACATCCTGGGTCTTCCCTCCAGCTATGTCGGAAGCTGACTATTCTATCTCAGTCTGTGTCAGCTTCAACCTTTCTGCCTCCTGATTTTGTAGCTCCTCATCGAGCTTTCTCTTTGCTGCTTCAGCTGCTTCTTTTGCCTCTTTAGCTGCTTCCTGGGCTATCTCAGCTGCTTCTTGGGAAGCTTTTCTTTTCCCTTCCTCTTCGTTGTGCAACCATTCTGCAGCTTCTTTTGCCAACCTCTGGGCTTCTTCATTTCTCCTTTTGGCTTCTTCCTTAGCCTTAGCCTGTTCATCCCCCTTTCCCCCTTTGGTGGTGATTTTATTCATGAATCTTCTCTTCAATGCTGTCATGTTCGGGTCATTTCAGAAGACAGATTCTTCCCTATCAAAATGATGGGTATATTCGAAATGCACCTTATTTTCTTTACAATGATCAGCCACTTTACCATGGGAGTCATTTTTGTGTTAAGGCATCTCGCCAAAATGGAATCTCTCCAGCTCCTCTACGAATTCACCAGCTTGTTTCACCTTAGTGAACCTATAGCTTCCTAGTCTGAAGGGCAAGGGAGGATAAGCAGTCTTCTTGTGCTCAAACAGGAAGCTACCTATTCCATCCAGGAACACTTGTCTGACTACCTCCTTATGGACAATGTAATCAGTTGCATATTTTGGCAGTAGGCAAGGTGCTCTCGAGCCTCCAAACATTCTGAAGTACATGCCATGTTCGGTTAAATAGTAGTCTACATAATCTTATATCACTTGCATGGCCTCCTCCGACATACAATCACACTCTTTCCGGAAAATGAGTGTGTATAGTGGCATAATGAAGTGCTCACAGACTTCTCTGTAATGTCTATGGTACTAGTGTGCCCACAATGGTCTATAAGCAGCATAGACAGGCATTCTTTCCCTGTCCCAGATGCACCTGAGACCAAGGAAAGGTTGGTTGCATAGTATACAGTCTATCAGTATTGAGCTCATATAAAATTCAGACCTTTTCTGGGACTCTCCTTCCAAGGCTAAGGCCAAGCAAGAAGAAAGACTGCTTGATACAAGGCTGGCCCAATTGAAGACTGTCCCTTGGGTTGCCACATGAAAAATGATGGGTATCCACTCTAGCTTGAAGAATCCGCCATGGGCTCTCCCAAATACCCTATTAAGCATCAGAGCTATAAATATGTAGGGAGCCCTCAAGCTCGTTGTATCATACTCACCAGTGGGTCTGTATCGGTAATGTTTTCCCTGCAACAGCATTCTCTTAAGAGTCTCTACCAAGCCCATTCTAATGCTATTCAGCCAATCATCGGATAAGAATACTTAGGCTTCTGGCAGGTGATAATCCAATGCCACATATCCAGGGCTAAATGCAGCATAGCCCTCTCTCTCAACATTTTCTAGAATCATTGTGGTTACATCTATCCGGGGCAGAATCCAGCCAATTACCTCAGAGCATGGGAACAGCTCTCGCCTGGTGGCAACCTTCATAAGGGAAGATATTTCAATGTTTGCATATATGGACTCTTCTTCTAAGCCCATGTTGGGAACTTCTCTTCGGGTAATCAGACTATAGATTCCCCCCCACTGGTATTCGGGTTCCAAGCCAGAAATGCATTTAGTGTCTTCATATACATATTCTGTCTTGGTGGCCACTTCTACTTCTGGCTCTTCTTCGACCACAAGGGCCTTCTTCTTTTGTCTCTTTGACATTGTGAGCTCGAATTCTTTCTGCCACATATAACATTGTAACATTAAGCAATTCCAGTTGCAGACACTTATATGACAATGTGCAGCGTTTTACTTCTTTTATGTGTATCATGACAGCAATTAGTTAACGAAGCTAACATTATGTGTATGACCTTACTAACAGAGCCATTGAAACATGATGCGCATTGCTCAGTGAATTAATCTATGTCTAGCATGATTGAAAATAGTTATATGCAGTAAGATTATGCAAGCTACCACTGTTTGCCAATACCAAACATTTCTCACAATGCAATCGGATGGAAAAACATCTATATTATCGCGAAGAAAACTCCCGCTCTCTGCAGGTGCCATTATCAAAACACTGTGTGGGACAGATAGGGGAGAACTACGCAAGCCCTCAAATGAAGCTTTCAACACCACTACCCTTGCGACTTCTAGTTAACAAACTGAACACCGCGACGCATCCCCTCCACAGGTTAGGGTTCAAAATATAACTACACGCGGAACAATGCGGCTAAAAATTGGCTATTCGAGGATGCGGGTTTCTAGGGCGCGCTTGATCAAAGCAAAAATTCCCCCGTGCAAACTATGGTGAAGACTCATGCGTCACAGTATGCCCTCTTCCCCAGCCTGGGTTCAACATTGAGCAAGAGTTTGGGTTGCGCGGGACCGCGTACGCAAAAATGGCTATATTTTGGGGATACGGGTAAAAGGGAAACCCCCAAATGCTACAGAAAACCACAAAACCCTCCTCCTGTGAACCTATCATTACACACAGGGTGGCTTGGCGCAGACGGCGTAACGGTCGCCTGCACCAAACCCCCATCCACTACGTGCGAGGTTGCAAATGGAAAGCCGTGGGCAAAAAACTGCTTCGAGGTTATGGTGCCCCACCCCATGGTCAAAAGTATAAAACTCCACCTTTATAGACGTCTAATTGAACGGGACGAGGAAGACGACCAGGGAAGCAAACCATCATAGAAAACCACCAACAGTTCAAACGGAAAGGGAAAAATGAAGAGCCTACCTGGCAATACGGCGAGTATGGTGGGTCGACGATGGTCAAGATTCCACAATTTGCCTCCTGGATGCAAGTACACAGAACGAGGGGTCCTTCGCAGCTCATGAGAATGACACGCACAACAATGACAACGCTCAACAGTCGAGAATAACAATAAAAAATATAACCCCTCGACCCGTATATATATACATGGTCAAACTCTTTTGGCGGGAAAAGTTAAAATCGGACGTCGAAGCACTTTGTATCGGCAATCGAAAGTAAACTTCGGTCCGCAACGGCGGAATTCCAAAGTGCGAAGTCATCTGCGACGACACATATGGCGAGGAAAACATCGGACGACGAAGAGCTTCTGAATCGGAGGCTGAAATCTTACGCTCTTCCGCAACGGCGGATGATCAAAGCTCTAAGCCTCCCGCGAGGTCAAACATATCGGGTGGTGGACCACTTCGGATCGGAGACTGAAAACCAACTTTCTTCCACAACGGCGGACGGCCACAACGTCAAACCACCCATGGAGACATGCATGGCGGAGAAAGGATAAAATATTAGAAGATGAAAGGCCAATTATTTCTGCAACAACGAAAGACCGAACCACAGATCTATCCGCAATGGTGAGTGGGAGTCGGCAACCAAAAGTAATCGGGAGAGCTAACGGTGTGCCGTCCGCAACGGCGAGGGGAAAAGTCATAAAAAAATTCTGATGTGAAACCAAAAGCATCCGTCGTAGAATCGGAAAGAACAATCGAAATCAAATCGGAAACCCATCCGCAATGGCGGAAGAAGAAATCACAACTGCTCCGATGCGAAACCAAAAAGCATCCGACATGAAACAAAGAAATCGGAAAAAATTAATCGAAGTCAAACCGAAAATATATCCACAACGACGGAAGCAGAAGTGACAATGGTTCCGATGCAAAACCAAAACCCAGCCGATCTTGCCAACCGAATCGAGATCAAAGTCGAATTTAAAACTAAAATCCATCCACAACGGCGAGGAAAGAAACGACAAGTCTTTCCGATCTAAACCCAAAAATCAGCCGATGTGAAAGACCGAAGGATTGAAAGACGAAAACGCATTTCCTTCCGCAACGGCGGAAGACTAAAATGAAGATTCACCCGCAATCGATGGAAGATCAAAACATAATACCTTCCGATTCAAGCATGCTTCAAACGCAATTAAAGGAAAATGATGAAGGTTTGATCAATCATTGAAATTCTTAATCATTTTAGAAAATTGAAAAACAGCTGTAGATTAATCCAAGCATAAGCAAGTCTTTCTAAAAGGTTCGCAAACCAAATCCAAGAAGACAATCAAACTAATTCAAGCAAAAGGAGGGTCCTAAAAATTTTTGGAATTTTGGGAAATTTGTTGCAGCTGCAACAGATCTTTAACTGAGAGAATAACAAGCACAGCAATCAAACACAAGAGACATTGGAACATAGTGTTTATCCTCGGGGAAACCATAAATGATGAAAACCCCGCAACTTCCTCAGAGATAGAATCAGCACCAAAAGTAAAACCCAAAAACATAAAGATGATCTCCACAGCTTCTATCTCTCTCTCACACACTGAGAGAGCTTCTCCTCTCTCACTCATGCACCCCAATGAGTGAGTGTGTGTGTGATAAATAGAGAGGCTCACTCTCTATTTATATTCTTTCATTCACTTGAAACCCACTCCAACATGTCGGCCTCACTTAACAATTACTTACCAGAGCCGACATCTCTAGGATTGTTTTATAACCCTAGTGCCCCACAACTTGTGGGCACTTTGCCTCCTCCGACCAACAAGGAGGTTTATCCTTAACACAATGGTGGGGACTATTGCCCCAACTTACAATGACTCACCTAGGATCGACTTCTCTAGGATAGTCTAATAACCCTAAGGCCCCACAATTGCGGCACAATTGCGGGGACTTTAACCCTTGATTAATATGAGGGTTACCCACAATGACTTGACATGACTTATTACTTTATAGAAACTTACCAAAATAAACATCGGGGTATGACATGACTCAATTACATTACAGACACATCCTGGAATAAACATCGGGGTACAATACATAAGATATACGAATGAATACATTCCGAAGTTACAATTCCATCAACAGTTTATTCCAGGATGTATTTGTAATGTACTTGAGTCATGTCATGCCCCGAGGTTCCTATCAGGAGTTTCTATAATGTAAACAAGTCATGTCAAGTCAAGGTGGGTAACCCTCCTATTGTCTAAGGGTTAAAGTCCCCGCAGTTTCGGGGCACTAGGGTTATTAGACTCACCTAGTGAAGTCGGCCATAGTTGGGTTTAGTCAAGTCGGGAATTAGTCTAAATAGAGAGCTAGGCTCTCTATTTGTCACACACTCACTTACACTCAGTTGTAGCGCATAGCTGAGGAAGAGAATACATTGGGGCAAGGAAGAAAGAGGTTACTGCTGTAGGGAGATCATCTTACTATTTTTGGGTTTCACTTTTGGTGCTGATTTTATCTCTGAGGAAGTTGCGAGGTTTTCTCCATTTATGGTTTCCCCGAGGAAAAACACTGTGTTCATTGTCTCTTGTGTTTGATTGTTGTGCTTGTTGTTATCTCAGTTAAATATCCTAATGGTATGCTAGCTTAATGTTAAAAATCTAACATCAAGAAAAATTGAAGTATGTATTACACACTAATTGAAGGAAATGGCATTCTTCATTGATAGAATTTCTGGAAACATTACAAATCCTCTGCTTGATCAGACTCCTCTACAAGACCTAGATCTAAGTCCTCTTATACCTCTCCTCAATGGATATTCTCTAGCATGACTTTTCTTCCAAATTTGGTCCCCCTACCCTTCTCCTCTTTTTATAGTTGTTTAGGAGGAAAAAATTCGAGGTTAGAATAGTTAGGGGAGTTAGGGTGTTTGTCAAACCGACCCAAACTGCTCCCTAATTAATTATCTTTTTATTTTAACATATCTTAATGAAATACACGTCTTGTAGTGAGGAATATCACGAATTAGACGTGGGTTTTCTTAGTGAAACTCATGAATTCAACATTGAGATCAATACATGAGTTGTTTTTAATAAAATTGTGAATGATACACGGGTTTCTAGAAGAAAACCCATGTATTCAAGGTGAATATATGTGTGAAAAAAGATAGCACTAGAGTGGGTGAGATGTATCAAGGATCCAAATCTCTTATAGAGTTAGAGCTACTTCTATCCATAATGTTCTGTTGTGTTAATATATATTTGGTGTCATCACTCAGACGAATAAGTTCCATTTCGAGGTATAACATATCAGCTCTTCACTAACAGTGGCAGTGATCATAGCTAGGGATTTCTTGTCTCTAGATTTCCAAATAGTAAGTTATTTCTATGATGTAGGAGGTTTTGGATCAATGGTAATGATTGGATTTGATTCTATTTGAATTGGCTTTCCTTCACAAATCCCATCCCAAAGGTCATTGTAGATGAATGTTGATTTTATATTTTTGTACCATTATGGATATGTTTCCTTGCTAGTGAGGACAACACCAAAAATAGATTCCAAAGTGTCCATCTTCACTATGGAACCTGCAACTTACATAATACTTAAAAAAATATGGAACATAGGCTTGAGTTCCTGCTCCTTTACAAGTTACAAAACGATTCGGTAGCTTGATGGCTCCCTATTTTTCCCATATTTTGTCTATACATCAGATAAGGAACCAAGTCTTTTTATTGAATTTATTCATGTTTATCATCTATCGAAGCATCATTTGTATATGTTTGAAGGCTATTCCATGAATTTTATAACAAGGTATATTTTTACTATTATTCCATCTCATTTTTTATTCATTTTTAAAACATAAATTTAAAAGATTACATCTAATGAATAATTATTTTGGATATAGATCTTTGGTTATTATGCATATTTCTCCCACTAGTCTTGCACCTAATCCAGTACCCAGTCTAGTACCCAATTTTTCACCCAATCCAGCACTAGTGAATAAAGTGACAAATGTTCAAAATTTGAGAAGGCTCGAATTAGGGTGCATTTATGGCTTGGTCATATGGTACCTGTGAATATTAGCAACTAGTAGTTGTTATCCAAATCCCTTGAAGAGTTGTAACCTTGCTATTGACAGTATGAATATTGTAGCTGGAGATGAGAATCAGCTTGATTTAGCGCATGTGTGCTTAATGAATTGCCTTTGTTTCCATTTTTTATTTTTTATAGTTGTTATAACTATTTTGAAGGGTCGACCCTTTCGATGGTTGACCCATATTGTAGCCTATAAATATATGTTACCAGCTTCAACATAGACATGATAGAGTTACTGTGTGATACATTTTCAAACTATTAATCAAATCCTGTGTTGTTTTAAGTTTTTAATTCTTAGTTGAGAATCGTTTGGAGGGGGGGCACCTTCACTCGGTGTTGATATATATTTTCTATGAATATTTTCATTTACTTGGATCACTATAAGAGTTTTTTTTATTTGTCATTTGTTTATTCGGTTACTTATTATTTGCTTACGCTTATTGGTTGTTTTCAGAAATAGGAATAGGATATGAAGGATTTGAGAATCTTGTGTTAGATGTTCTGGATTTCATACAATTTATTTCTTTATGCTCTGTTTGCATTAATAGCATTAACTTAGGGAATTATGCTATAGATTTACCTCTTTTTCATAAACTGTTTCAAACTATTAATCAAATCCCGTGTTGTTTTAAGTTTTTAATTTTGAGCTTAGCATCGTTTGGAGGGGGGCCACTTTCACTTGGTGTTGTTATATATTTCCTATGAATATTTTTGTTTACTTGGATCACTATAAGAGTTTTTCTTATATGTCATTTGTTTATTCGGTTACTTATTATTTGCTTAGGCTTATTGGCGGTTTTCAGAAATAGGAATAGGATATAAAGGGTTTGAAAATATTGTGTTAGATGTTCTGGATTTCATACAATTTATTTCATTATGCTCTGTTTACATTAATAACATTAACTTAGGGAATTATGCTATAGATTTACATATTTTTCATAAACTCTCATCTTAAAGTTTCAAATATAATAAAGAAAATAGCTTTGAGTGTTTTCTAGGGTATGTTGTAGAGATTGTTTACTTAGATTAGCAAATTTTAGCCAAAGTAATTCAATATTCTTTTTAAATTTCAGCATTGTAATATAGGGATTTCTAGGGCTTAGTTAGATTCATATAAATTGACACTTAATTGGAAGTTGGAGTTACAGGGTTCTTTTGATTTAATGTTTCTTTGTCTATGATCTCCTTAGTAATTATTTTCATTTCATCTAAAACAGTAAGAAGATTGAAATTAAAATAGATTGTGTGATGGTTGTAAGATCTAGTAACGGTTTTTGTGAATTGGTTAGTAATTTGATTTTCAGGAGCTGTTGTGAGGATTTAAGTTTTTGTATATCTTATTAAAAACAAAATTTTGTTGGAAATGATTATATTCTTCACATAGTCAATAAAATAGTATCATTAAAGAAACTTAAGAAGTTTGATAATTTCATTTTGTGTAGGTTAGAAAGCAGTAGATAGATAGATCTAAAGTGAATCTCTTTTATAGTTACATAGCTTAATTTAGGACCCTATTGTAAGGTATGTTAATTCATTGTATGGTAAAGTTGTGATTGTTATAGATGTATGGTAAGACCATTAGAAATCTTGTTTTATTGGATTAAAAACTATAGTCTTGTTAAGAGTAGTTGGAATTGGTTTTAGAGTATCCCCTTAATCTTTGATTACAAAGAATAAGTGATTGATTCTTTCTGTAAGTGTATTTTTATATTCTTTTTCCATCATTTATTGATTAGGTGAATAAAGAGAGTAGTATAGATTGTGATTTTGCTGGCATTGGTAGGAGTTAATTAGAGTAAAGTTATCATTTTCTGAAATTATCAGAAGGCCTTAACTTAGATTTTTTTACCTCCACAAACAATGTAACAATTAGAAGTTTACTTACCTGACACAGCTTAAAACAATTTTACATTAATTCTGCAGCCCTATCAAAAACTAGTTTGCCGCATCGCTTTACATTCAATTCTGTAGTTGTATAATTATTCTAAAGTGTTATTACATAAAAATTTCAAATATTCTTATGAAAAATTACAATAATATATCAATACAATATTTTTTTAGCAGATTTGTAGAAGCACCCAATGGGTTCTCAACAATTTTCCACTCTCCATGCAATCTCCTTTCTTCAACTCAACCTTCACTTCAACACAGTCGCAGCACCGGTATTCACATCCAAAAGGAACAGCTCGTATCTCCACACAGATAAAGACTGGACCTCACACAGCTTCACACGTTCACCAACAATCTTTGTGATGGGGGAGAGCACTGATTCACAACACTTCTTTCAATTTCAGGCACTTGCAGCAAGTCTCGGGAAAAGGTTCGCTTCAGAGAGGTGAAGCACTACATGCATCATCTAATTTATCCAACGTGTCAGTCATATAAGTATACATATCACAGTAATCACATCTTGTGTTATTACATCAAAGACACATAAACTATGGCTCATACGCAGCAACTTATCATTCATGGCTTATACAGCAAGTACGTGTTAATCCCACTCTCAACACCAATTATACATATGAAAATATTTGCAAAATTTTGCAGAAAAACTTTACTCACAGGAATTAGGGCATAAATTATGGCTTTTGTAATCCCAATGGTCATAAGTAAATGCAGCACCAAAATCTTACCTCCACACAAATGAGAGAAGGAATGAACCTTCCACAATATTCAGGGATTCAAAGAAATCGCAACAAAAAAATGGCAAGACGACTTCACTCATCAATAGATTCTCATCTTTGAGTACTGAGATATCTACTTGGCATGTTGCATATATCAAACTATATTGCAGCCTTCAAGATACAATATTTCGGATACATATATATCTTCAATCATATATTATTGTGACTGCAAATACAATAGAGTGCATAATCTCTTTGTAGCTCTCTAAAATATTTTGTGAGAGAATGCATTCACACAATCATGACTGTCATACGCATTCATTGAGAATTACGGGAAATGGGATAGCATGTTATACTTAGCAGCAAAGTGAAAACACGTTGAGATAAGAGTGAGAAATCCAATGGAATGATGTGAATACTCATGGCATCCAAATGAAAGGACGACGCATGAAATGAGATAATGAAAATGAGAAGAACGTATTGGGTTAGGCATATAGTCATTTGGGCAGTCAAAGATCATGCAGCGAATTGAGGAAATGAACCCTTTCATATCTCAAACGCTAGTCTGAAAACTATAACGCATACAATGAATTCACACATCCTGGAAGGAGAGCGGGTTGGCAGCTAGGAGCATAATTAATTTTGAGTGTGTACAACAAGAATGAGGGAGTGATGTCTGGAAAAAAAAATTCAAACAGAACGAGATGAGCACAGGGCAGACAAATTAATGGGGCAGCATTCTGGCAATGGATTGGCAAGCATATTTGCTGCCATAATTGAAACGTAGCAAGAAGGATTTATGGTAGGTATCCACTCTAATACCTCGTAGGATTGAATAACTCTAGAATTAATTTTATTTCATGGAAAAAACTTTTATTTATACATTGCATATGGTGGTTTCTCTTCATCTTCCAACCAACCTTTCCATATCAGTGTGTGACTATTCATATTTATAACTATTTACATTATTCACAAATCTATGAAACCATAATCAGGATTAGGTTTAGAGCAGTTCCAATCCCACTTCTTCATCCCTATGAACATCACCCAATATAATAAGTACAACGTGAATTATTCAAAATCATAAAAAATTGGTCATTTGTAACTAATAATAATGGATATGATTCATACATTAATGACTTACTATATATATATATATAATCCCAAAAAGTGATATCTCAAAGCACACTCTTTAATCACATTATATATATATATAATGTATATGTCCATTGGGGGTAGCTTGGGTGGTTGGGAGATTTGGTTATTGCGCTCTACACCGGGTTCGAATCTCATCGGGGACATTTGCTCCTTGGGAGCCCTTGTATGTAATGAAATATACGTTTATCATGTTTAATGGTGCAAAATTGGGCTTCCATGGTGAACCACTTTAATATATATGTGTTGATTTTAACATTATTATATATATTTGTTTTTAGCCTGGATCTATATACAATGTTTCTAGCATAAGTTGATATGATATATGCATTGTTTATTCACATATAACAATCATCAATAAGAATTTTTTTTACATAGATCCATAAGGTCATATGATGTGGTCCCAAAAACAAATGGAAGGAAAGAGTTCCCTAGAAGAAGCTCTACATAATCTCTATATGTCGCTAGCCTTCCTGCGTCCTCTTTCACCCTTCCACGGAATGGATCTTGGAGGGATCTATTTTGAGGAGGTGGCCTCCAAATCCCTTGTTTCCTCTTATTAAAAAATCTACTTCTTTGAACTCAATTCGTGTACCATCAAGATTTGTGAAACTCACTACCATTCTAGAGGCCAAGCTATATTCAGTGGCATCACAACATAAATCTCTAACCCTAATTAATAGAGGGATCATTGGTTATTTATATGTTTATAGTCATCTCCTTGATCCCTGGATCAATCGGGTCATAAAGGACTCGCATGTTATGATAAAAGGAAACATGTTTCATTCTTTTTGTGGTCAAGGATACTAAGATTTTCTCTTTGAGAAAAATAAAGATAGGTCTAACCTTCAGGAGTGGCCCTTACTTCATGGGTTCTAGAGATATATATTTAAACATAAGGACTATTGATTTTGATCCTGAATATAAAGTTCCTTTTGTAGTGCTAGTTTGGGTTTTCTTGCCGCATCTTCCATTACATTGTTGGAGTGATGAGAATCTAATATTGGGAACACCATGAGAAAATACATAGATCAATCCAAGCCAAAGTATATAATGTTCACATGTGCTATAATATGCATAGAGGGGGGTATTGAAAATAGAATCCCCAAAGCAATAAACCTATCTATGGAGGGATGGAACCATGCCCAAAAGTTAGAGTACAAACAACTTCTCTTTAAGTGTAAAATATTCCATGCCAATACGAGCATTTTGCAAGAGATTGTAAGAAGGAAAAGCCTCAATCTCAACCTAGAGATAATGATAGTGGTTGGAATCAAGTAAAGAGGGGGATAAAAATTTGGATCCATGGGAGTTGTATCCATTAAAGAGCCTTAAATCCTATACCATCATTCAAACAAATTCCAAGCTCTTTATTAGGCCAATGATGAAACCCATGTGAAGGAACAACCTTGGGAAAAGAAAGGGAAAATATTTGAGGATGTCATAGAAGCTAAGGATCAATTGGTGTTGGAAGAAATAAACCTGAGAGGTAAAAATAGGGTTTGGTTCCTGAAGGAGTCCATGAAATAAATAATTTCATCTTAGGTTAAGGATACTCCAAGTGGTATCGTGGCCAAATGAAAGCAAGAAAATTGTAGCGCCCATGTTTTGACCTTTAGTAATTAAAAGCATGAATATCATTTATCATAGAAATCATTTGTTTATTATCTGTTGGACTTGGTTGAACTTGTTAATACTATTGTTAGGTGAACAATTCAACATGCATGTGTGTGAATAATGTAGGAATGTTACCATGCTATGCTATTAATGACGATGAATATGTGATTACATTTAAGCATGCAAATTATATGTGGACTATAGAATGTCGTTTATAATGTGGATATCAAAAGAAAATAATAAATTATGCAAAAGAATGAATGTGCTTATATACATGTCATTAATTATATAGATTATCACTTATAATGGTTAGATGTGTTATTACATTAAAAAAATATGTTGTTGGTTAAGTAAAATACAAATTAATCGACTATGAGATTATTGGATATTTGTAAATGTCAAGGTACCCTAGGTGTTGTAGACATCAGGAGGATAATGATATGATACCAATTTTATTATAATTTACATTATGATTTCCAAGCATTGTTATGATTTGTGGGTGAGTGCGGTTTTTCCAGGACCTACAACTTTCCCAAAGTGGTTGTCCAATGATGGGACTCTTAGAATAGTGATTCCATGGCATGTTTGATGAAAGGTGTTGACCCTACTGTTATCACGGGGGGTGGAGACATTTTCCGTTGTGTATAATTCAAAATATGGAGTTGAGGGAGGGTTGTTCTATGTCATTCTCCCCAAGACGTGTGATGATGATTTTTAGTTGCATGCAGGGGAAGTTTGGTCGATATAATAGACAGTTCTAATTACATGTTCTATCTAGGTTTAAGTCAATGTAGTTGACGCTATATGATATTTTGGTACAGGAAGGATAGGATGTGGAAGGTAGTTGTAAATTAGAAAGGAGGAAACGGCTTAGTTAAGACTGTTATGGAATTTAGTTATAACAATTTGGTTACTTGTGTATGTGGTAAAACTCATGTTTTACTCATGTGTAATAATATCAATATGTTGTGCAGTTCATGTTATGTTAATGTGAACTAGGTAGTGAGTTGCTAATGTTTGATTATTGAATTATTGTCTTGCGTGCTTTATTGTGAACATATAGGAATGACGCATCATTTAGTTTTTTTGCATGTTGATTGTGAGCATCTCAAACTAGATATTAAGGGAAATGGATGTTGATTATTAGTATCCACGTGAGAGATTCATATGATAGCCACATATATTCTCTTGCATGCGTAGATTAAAATAATTGTGATCCATATGGGTATAGGTGGCCACACACCCTATTCCACTGGCTCAAAACAATTTTTCATTTTGGCAATTTTCTTGTAATTTTCTACGGTTTTTTGGGTCCCAAAATTTTGGGGTCGTTTTGAGTCCCTAAATAGTTTCCTTCGGCATACATTTTTCCCCAAAATAAATTTGTAAATCTTGGATATACCTTTACAACAAGTTATCGAGTGCCCCAAATGGATATCCTATGCAAAAGTTATGACCCTGAGAAGTTGATTGTTCAACTAACCACCTTGGGGCCACAAAATTTATGATGATTCATCTCCTAGGGTTAGGTTTAAGTTTTCTGCCTCTCCAATGATTTATGATAAAAGGACCTTCAGGTAATTTTTGCATTCATCTTGTCATGAATGAGCGTAGCATACACATCTCTTCTCAAATATACAGCTACCACCATTCTAGCTTCTTTTGTTTTACTGTTTGTTTTGTTTCATTCATCTAATAGAATATGAGTTTACTGTATCACTGTGTTTATTTCCATATATATATATATATATATATATATATATGCTCTTTAATTTTGTTCTAACATAAATACAAATCATTGGTATCATAGCCTTATGCTCTTGTGGTTTCTCAGTGCATGTCCCCGATGAGATCTGAATATCGAGAGTTGGGTATCGGATTAGTTGACCTTAGGGAAAATAGATCTGGTCGTCCCAACTAGCCTCACATGGCAGGAGAAGAAAATAGATATGAGGAATCGGGAGATACTATTAAACTATTGCTCAAGGAATCCCTCGCGCAGCAAAGAAACAATATTATGGATAACTTCACCCTTATCCTTCTAACAATTTCGATGGCAGCGGATGCACCTTCAATGAACAGCAGTTTCAGGGGTGTGACTCCCTTCAAGGTACAAGTTAAATATGACATCCCTATATTTCAAGGAAAGATAGATGCGGATGCTTTGGAAAAATTGTTAAGTCTATTAGAGGGTGTAACATCCATAGTTCGATATTCTCAAATAACTCGGAATGAACCCGTAATTTATGAAATAACCCACATATCCATAGATAATAAAATATGAATAAATTGATATATAAGTGATAATTTTTTACATTGAGGCTCGCATTTATAGGCTTGAGCATGTGTAGTGAAGGGTTACACCCTTTCACTTAGTAATTAATAACTATAATTAATATATTATTTTATATTTGTTACACTCTTCGTGAAGAGTTATTTATTTAATTATTAATAGTTATTTAGTGTTTATTTATTATATATTTTTTGTTTATTACATTGCCTCTCCCTTAGAATTGCTTTTTCCTCAAAGCATAATTTATTGTATGACTTTGTTCTCTTGCTCGTAACAACTTTTCATGATGTTGTGATCTTGGAACTACGATCCTTGATGAAACTAGACGGTATAATCTTCGGATTGTTGAACTAACATTTTGCATTTTTTGGGAAGTGGGCCATCCCAAATATACTTTCATTGGAATTGTTTGATGATCGTCTTCTCGTACATAACTTCTTAATTTGGTCTTCCATAAAAGTTGTCGATGTTTTTTTTGTTCGTTTTAAAGGTTGTAGTTTGTTTGTCTATAACAAGAACGATGTTTATTTTATGCTTTAATTTGATGTTGGTTGTATCGATTTATGTGATTTGGGTGACGATAAGGCATTCGATCCGTTTGTGGAACCCTTGTAGAAACTTCAACTATTTGTGATTCTCGCGATTTACTGGTTGATAATAACTCTGAGGATTTTTTTACCTTCTCAATTTTTAATTTTTTTATTTGTTCAGTCAACCCTTGATTCAATTTTTTTAAGCGAGAATTTTCTTCATTTTTTTGTAATAGATTCTTATTGAATTCATTTTGGAGATCCACTTCCTTTTAGTGGAATTCCTCTTGGATTTCTTCTTGCGATATTTTTTCCATTTTTAATTTCTTAATATGTGCGATCAAGTCTTGACTATGATTCTTTAAATGAGCAATTTCTTCATCCTTACTAGTGACAATTTTTTCAACTTCTTTCTACTTCTTTTGTTCTGACTTCTTATTACCCTATGAAATCATATTTGATATATCCTTGAATTCTTTAGATGTTGGAGCTTCTATATCTGACTTCATTGTAATATCTTGAAATGTGATTCTCTTTTGCTTATAGGAAAATGTCAAAAAATTATTTTCGGCATTTAAGGTGAAAGACCCCAATGTTTTTATCCAAGGCAAACCCAAAATTATGTCATCGTCAAAGCTCTATAAGGAACTAACAATGAATTTCGATGTGACCATTTAATCTCCAACATTTAGTTGTAAGCCACTTATTTCAATTTGTTTTATGTCCCAAAAGTCTAGCTCTTCCCTTATATTTGACTCAGGAATCACTAAATGGTTAGCGAATTCAGTACTAATATAATTATTACTTTCAGCAGGTGCAATAGAAATGGTGATATCCTTTCCTGTAAGTGTCCATTTAATTATAAATAGTATTGCAACATTTCTTTTTAAGGTGATAGGAAATTTTTTCTTCTTTTTAGCATTAAAATCCATATTCTTGAGTTTTCTTTGAAATTTAATCAAAATCTCTTTTTTTTCCAATAGTTTTGTAAAATGCAAGTAGACTGGGTGGTTGGGAGAAATAAGTGTTACCTTCCCCACCTAAGTTCAAATATCACTTACTTCTTAGTAATTATTATTATGCACTTTTATATTCAAAACCAAACCCACTTTATGAAACCACATGTGGTTTCACTTTTACCTTTTTTTTGTTTTACTTTTATCTTATTTTTATAACTTTTTTTCTTTCCTTTTTTTTTGTTTTTCCTCCTTTTAGTTTTTTTTGTTTTTATTTTTTTCACTTTTTTTTTAACTCTCTTTCTTTTCTCTAAGGTCAAATACCTACTTCAAGGAAGCCTTGGATTGGCTCTAATACCACTGTAACATCCATAGTTGGATATTCTCAATTAACTCAGAATAAATAGTTGGATATTCTTAGTTGGATACCATTTATGAAATAATCCACATATCCATAGATAATAAAATATGAATAAATTGATAGATAAGTGATAAGTTTTTACATTGAGGCTCGCCTTTATAGACTTTCGCATGTGTAGTGAAGGATTACGCCCTTTCACTTAGTAATTAATAACTATAATTAATATATTATTTTATGTTTGTTGCACTCTTCGTGAAGAGTTATTTATTTAATTATTAATAATTATTTAGTGTTTATTTATTATATGTTTTTGTTCATTGCAGAGGGTTAATTTTCTATTCAAAGAAAATTCAACAATGAAAAGATCACCTTCACGCTCCTTAAGTCCCTCCTCCACATCAAACACTGGTGGGACGGGTACTGTGAGAGACATGCGAGGGATGAATATGAAATATTCAATACCAAACTCACTTGGGAATCTTTTTTTGATGTCGTCAAAGGGGAATTCTACCCTATCAAAAAATATGATGACTAATACACCTCGTGGACAACATTGCACTAGGAAAGAGACCAAACGGTGTCGAAGTATACCAATATATTCCATACCCTGTGCTCAAAGTTGGGTATTAGAGACACTAAACGAAGCTTGCTTTTAAAGTATTGTAGTGCCACGCACAAATACATTCAGTCAAAGATGGATTTCCTAGACATATCCTCATTAGGAGTAGCTTACCGATATGATGTCAAGATTGAGCAAAAGTTTAAGCAAAATAATAGGCAATATTTTGGGTCTGCAAATCAGCAGCAGAAGCAAAGAAAAAGTGGACCTAATTTACAACCCAAAGGATAGAGTAGGGACATCCAAAGTCTCGACAACCAGTCCAATCCGCAAGCAAAGAATGGGAATGGGAAATCAAAGAAGGACACGAAAACTTGGTGTGAGTTTCACAAAATCCCCTGGTACAACACTAATGAATGTCACTCAAAACAATCATGTTGGTCGAGAAAAAATCCCCAAATCTAGACTCATAATTAGACATTGATGTAGAGAAAGAAATGGGAAATAAGATTGTTGACGTGGAACCTAATTCCACCCTCGCAACTACAAAGATCCAACTAGAAGAGTCAAAGGAGCCATAGGAAGGGGAGTGCCTCTTCCATTCGCAACTATGGGTGCAGGGGACTCCACTACATTTCATTGTTGACATTGGTAGTCAGAAGAAACTCATATCAATCGAGGTTTTCAAGATATTGAAGCTTCTTATAGTTCCACATCCCCAACCATACAACATTGGTTGGATGATCCAGGGATGAGACATTTGCGTCAGTCAACAATGTCGCCTTTCCTACAGCATCAAGCCCTTCAAAGATGAGGTAATGTGTGATTTTTCCCCGCTTGAATTTTTTGATTTTCTTTTATGAAAACCATATATATGGAAACATCATGGTGTTTATGAGTCTAGACCTCGAAGTGTCATTATTACTTTGGGAAAGAAACTCTACAAGATGCTGGAAACACTTCTTTCTAATGTAGTGTCTTTCATCACAACGAAGCAGTGCAGGAAGGTAATATCCCATATAGGGAAATGTGTACTCTTCATGGTTCACTCTAAGGGTGAGAAAAATATCACAGAAACATCCACCACCTCCCCATAGAACCCCTCTACACAACAAAAATAGGTGGTCAAGATCGTGGAAGCATACAAATAAATCTTCACCACACCTATCGAGGTTCCAGTACAATGCCAGGTCAAGGATTCCATTGATTTGATCCTCGGTGCGTGTTTACCTAATGGGCCAGTATATAAGTGTTCCCTCATGGAGAATACTAATAAATAAAATGCCATATTCAATAGTTAATCCAAAAGGGGCACATTCAACCTAGCTCCTCACCTTGTGGGAGCCCAATTGTGTTGGTACAGAAGAAACATGGGACATGGTGACTATATATTGACTACCAAAATCTAAACAAGATCACAGTCCAAAATCAGTATCCCATTCCCTGGATCGACAACCTCCTCGACCAGCTCAAAGGGGCCAAGTATTTTAACAAGATGACCTGAAGTCTGGTAATCATCAAGTGCCAATTTAGCAGACCGATGTTTGGAATACTGTATTCAAATATCAGGAAGGAATTTTTGAGTGGTTGGCCATGCCTTTCGGCTTAACTAATTCTCCAACAACCTTCATGAGGATGATGGATTACATTCTACGACCATTCACCAATTCCTTTGTGGTCATATATCTAGATGATATCCTCATCTATATTAGAACATGGGAGGAACATTCGCATCATATCCACCATGTCCTCACCACCTTGCGACAACACACGTTATATGTCAATATAGAGAAGTGCTCATTTGGAATGGAAAGGGTTCAGTATTTGGGATACATCATGGATGAACATGGTGTTCATGTATATCTGGCCAATATCCAATCCATTCACGATTGGTCAACCCCAACAACTCTCACAGAGCTTCGCAGCTTCCTAGATCTTGCAAACTTCTATCACAGATTTGTGTTGGGATTCTCTAATATTTCTTTGTCCCTTAGCCAAGTGACCAAAAGTGGATCTAAGGCCAAGTTCATCTGGCCCAAGTTACAATAACATGCATCTGATTGTGATTAATTGCATGGTTTAAAATAATTTGACGTATCATGTACGTCTAAAAGTTAATCAAATTAAATAGATTGTTGAATTGTTGCATATATATATATATATATATAAGATTAGTATTTCTATCCTATGTACATGTATAAAAGTACATATATAATATGCAATATACTATATTACATATAAAATAAACTCACGTGGGGGAGGATAACGTAATAAATGGGGTACATAGGAAAACTTTAAACTCGCATAATTGTTTATTTTAATATATTTTGACTTAAAAGTTAGGGAAACTTTGAACTCTTGTTACTATTAGGTTTCTAATATTAAATAGTAAATAAAAGTTCAATGATAATATCTAGATAGTAACTTAGTAGTTGTGGTTTATTGGTTAGGTTACGGTATTTCCATATAAGCAATGCACGTTTAAACATTGGGTAGGGTGTAGATATTGTTGAATATTGTAACTTCTAAGGATATTCTTAATGTATTTTACTGATGTAACCCTAAGGAGATGTTATTATTCCTCCAGCATGGTGTTACTATTGTAATTGGTCATCATGGAGTCATAAGGTAAATCCTCCATTGTAAGTCGGGTCACTAGTACCCTAATTAATATAATATAATATTGTATTGATTCTTCCTAATTGAAGTAAACCCACTTAGTTAAGTGGGGCTGACTTGTTAGGTTAAAAGTCAAGTGACGAAAAGAGTATAAATAGAGGATATGTGTTCCTCATTTGAACACACACACACACATGTGTACAGTGCATAAGAGAGAGAGAGATATATATCTTTTGGAGGAGGCACACCTATCTAGGGTCTTGTCTTGTACTTTTTATACATCTTATACAGAGGAATTTTTGCTGGATTTTCTTCCCCATGAGGGTTTCCCATGATAAATCTTTGTGTTCTTTTGTGTGGTTGTGCTTGTCTATCTTTCAGTGATCTTTTTCTTATGGTTATTTTATAATGATGTTAAATGTTATAAGATCTCATATAACCATTAAAAACTTAACATGGTATCAAATCCACCCTGAAATAAGTATTTGTGCATCTAAAACAGTGCTACAGCTACAGCTATTGAAGATTATGGTTTCATGCTTGAAAACCCTAAAATACTAAAACTGGTTATTTTGGTGCATTCGCTATATCTAGATAGTGGATAAGGATCAAGAGCCGAAACTTTTATACACCAAAGATAAATTCCTGATGTGCCATTTGTAAAAGTTTCATCCTCATATTCGCTATAATATAGGAGATATGATTCCACCAAATCAGGGTTCTATCCTCTCCCAAGATTCAGCCCTAAACATGTGACCTAGGGAGAATTGTCCGGGTACACAGGGTACTCCCAAAAGACCGAACACCTTCAATAGTCGCTTCACACAAATAGATCACAGATCAACACACCGATGTTTGTCACGTGGTTAAAACCCTCGAGAGGGAAATAGTCCATGGCCCCAGCCAAATAGCTACTTTGAGCAATTTATTATGCAAAAGAAAGAAAGTTGCATATGAGCTTCTCATAATCGATCAACTAGCCAAGGACCCTCTATACTCTTTAAATAGAGATCTTAGACCAATCGGGTGTCAAGCCACTGATCAATGGTAGGTATGATCTAAGAGAAGTTGAACCGTCGGATCACTCTATGTCTAGAACATATCGTGACCGTCGGATTAGAATATTTACAAATTCATACTAAAGAAACACACTTTTACCTAACGGATATATTACACAAGTTGATCTTAACTAACTCCTAAGTGTCTAAATATCCTAACATCCCCCCTTAAGAACAACTTGGGATAGGATTGAAGGATTTACAAAAGTGACACTATTAGGAGAAGGAAGGAGGCATTAGAGCCTATCCGCCCTTAAGGACACATTCCTGAACTCCTAACATAGACCGAAGTTTAGAAAACTTCACTTTTGTAAGAGACTTAGTGAAGATTTCTGCAACTTGATCATCTATAGGGAAATAGAGCACTTCAATAACACTATCATGAACAAGATTTATGATGAAGTGCATGTGTATCTCAATGTGTTTGTTGCGCTGATGTAGAACTGGATATTTGGCAATCTTGATGACACTTTGATTATTGCACCAAAGTGGAGTAGGCTGCTGTTGCTCGAATCCAAACTCTAAAAGGATCTGTCGAATCCATAAAGCTTCCTGACTGGCATTAACTATGGCTTGATATTCTGCTTCTGCTGAAGAAAGAGCAAGAGCTTGGTGTTTCTTACAAGGCCAAGTGACAGGTCTAGATCCCAGACTGAAAACATAACCTACAGTAGACTTTCGATCATCAGGATCGTCGGCCCAATCTGAATCAGTGAAACCAACCAATAAAGGTTTCCCCCCTGTACTGTAATGAATCCCAAACTGAATTGTACCTCGAATATATCGAAGTATTCTTTTTGCTGCTTTCCAATGACTTTCATGAGGAGTTTGCATATAATGGGCAACACGACCAATGGCAAAGGAAAGGTCAGGATGGGAATGAGTCAAGTATAAAAGACTACCAACAAGCTCACGATACAAGGTGGCATCTACTTCAGGGGAAGTACAAGTGGCAGAAAGTTTGACTCCAGACTGGAAGGGAGAAGGGGTTGGTTTACAATCTTCCATCTGGAAGCGACGAAGAAGGTCAAAAGCACACTTAGACTGAGAAAGAAATATTCCTTCTTTGGTTTGCAATACTTGGAGACCAAGAAAATAATGCAAATGTCCTAAGTCTGACATTTCAAAATTTTGCTTAAGACTAGATTTCACATGGGTTATAAGTTTAGGGTCACTACTAGTAAGGATAATATCATCAACATAAAGAACAAGTATGATGAGATGGTTTCCTACTTTCTTGGTATAGACATTGGGGTCAGAATGGCATTTAGAAAAACTAGTGTCAAGGAGAAAGCTATCCATTTTGGCATACCAAGCTCTAGGAGCTTGCTTAAGGCCATATAAGGATTTCTTAAGGAGACAAACAAGGCTAGAGTTATTTTGAACATATCTAGGAGGTTGTTCCATGTAAATTTTCTCATGTAAATCACCATGTAAGAAGGCAGACTTGATATCCATTTGATGGACTTCCTAGTCATGTAAGGCTACAAGGGAAAGAATAAGACGGATGGAGTTCATTTTGATACACGGGCAAAGGTTTCATTGTAATCAATCCCTTCAACTTGGGAAAAACCTTTGGCAACTAACCTTGCCTTAAGTCTTTCAACACTTCCATCTTATGCATACTTAGTTCTGTAGACCCATTTACATCTGACAAGTTTTCTTCCTTTTGGAAGAGGAACAAGATCCCAAGTATCGTTCGTCATTAAGGAACGATATTCTTCATCCATAGCTGCATCCCAATCTAGATTTCCTGAAGCTTCTGCAAAATTTTCTGGATCATGATTCTCAAAAACTTGAGCCAAAAGAGAAGAGGCTCGCTGAAACTGAGAATGTGTTCGACGTTGATCTCTAGGATCACTAGCAAGATCACCAGCTGCTTCACATGTTGAACAAACCCATCGAGGAAGAATTGGTGCTGGTGCACTTGGAGAAACATGAGTAGGTGGAGGTGGATTTTCATCCTCACTGTCATCATCAGAAACTGGAGTTGGAAACTTGTCAAGGAAGCTAGAAGAAGAAGAAGAAGAAGGCACAATCGTCAAATCAGGCTCGCTGGCCAAAGATGGCACACCCGCCAAGTTAGGCTCACAGGCCAAGATATTTTCATCAAATTTAACATCTCTTCTAATGATTATATCATGAGAATGTGGCTGAAGAATTCTATAACCTTTTACATCTTCAAAATATCCAACAAATATGCACTTTTCACTTTTATGCTATAATGCTTTCTGTTTTTCATCTGGAATGTAAGCCCATACTTCACAACCAAACACACGAAAATGACTTACATCTAGTTTAATTTTACTCCATGCTTCTTCCGGTGTTATACCTTGTAAAACTTTAGTGGGTGTGCAATTAACTATGTAATTTGCACAATTTATGGCCTCGACCCAATATTGAAGACTTAGTCCCTTAGATTGGATCATACAATTAGCCATTTCTTTTAAAGTGTGATTCTTCCGTTCATATACACCATTTTGTTGTGGTGTATATGGAACAGTGTGTTGTTGTTGGATTTCTTGTTCAGTGCAAAAAGTAGTGAACTTGTTGTTAACATATTCTTCTCCATTGTCAGATCTTAACTTAATAATTTGATGACCAGATTGTTTTTCAACAAGGGCCTTGTAGGCCAAGAACATGTTAAATACTTCGCTCTTAAGTTTTAGGAAGTAAACCCAAGTGCATCTGGAGTAGTCATCAATGAAATTTAATAAATATTTGAAACCAGAAAAGGAAGCAGATCGAAGAGGGCTACACAAGTCACTATGCACAAGCTCCAAGGGAACCGAGGCGTGCTAAGAGGAACGTTTGTCAAAAATGTCCCGGTGATTTTTTCCGAGTACACAACCGAAAAAAACACCATCCTTGCAAGATACCATCGAAAGACCAGTCACCATATTGTCTTTACATAGTTGTTGCAATGAGCGATAATTTAAGTGACCAAATATCTCATGCCAAAGTTTGCTCAAGTTATCACTATGAGCAACAAAAACTGAAGGAAAAGGTGATGACCCAAAGTTGTTAAATTTGTACAACCTGGTAATATCATCAACAGTTCCAGTAGCAAGGACATTTTGAGGATTTTTAAAATCCTTGATTACAACTTGGTGAGGTGTAAACGTCACGGTTTTACCTTCACCTGAATGAGTAATTTGATAGATTGTTAACAAATTGCAGGAAATTTTTGGAACACATAGTACATCACTAAAATGACCATTTTCTACTGGAACTGTTCCAGATCCTACAACACTTAGAGATCTATCATCACCAACAAATATTTGTTTGGTGTTACATTCATGCATAGTAGAAAATATCGCTTGATCCTTAGCCATATGATAAGATGTTCCATAATCAATAAGCTATTCATTTGAAGTAGAAGAAGATGATGCAGTATAAGAGTAATCAGAAGCACAAAGTGCATGTCCATGAGAGTTAGATTCTGAAGATGAATCTATGCTGATGTGGTGCTTCTTCATTGCTGCTTCCAAGGCTGCCATCTTCTTGAAACACTTAGATTCATCATGATTATCTTTCCCACAAAAATTGCAATGACGCTTAGTCTTCTTTCCTTTTTGCTTGGATCCTTTGTCATTTTTTAAAGAAGGAGCTGACTGAGAGGGTTTGGGACCCTTGTTGTTTGGCTTATTATTGCGAAAATTTTGTTTCTTGGGAGGCTTGGACTTTTCTTTCTGTTGGGACAATAAGGCTTTCTCAAATATATCTACATTGTTAATTATCCCAAGATGAATGAGCTTATATTGCTCTCTAATTAAGGAATCACAAAATGATTCAAGGCTATGCTCTTGATAGCTAGTTGCAGTCAAGGATTCTTTCATGGAGTAGAATATAGATACAAAAATAGAATATGCAGGTCCAAGTCTTGAAAGAATATGATAAATACATTGTTTGTCTTCTTTCTTAATCTTGGATTCTGCACATAATAGTCTAAGAGTTTTATACTTAGATTAATAGTCTTGAATGCATGAAAAATCATTTGGATTCAAGGAAAGCAACTTATTCTCAAGTTGATGACCTCGAATTTCATTGTGTTTACCAAACACAGATTCCAGCTTTTCCCAAGCGAGATTAGGTTCATCAATTCCAGATATGTGGAATCGCAAATCAGTAGAGATTGACATCCCAATCAATCCACGAGCTTCATCACATCTATTTTCCCATTTAATTTTCTTATCATCATTATTGGGTTCTGTTTCTTTCCCTGAGGTTATCCTGAAAAGTCCCCTACTTCGCAAAACATCCTCCATACGAGATTTCCATGAGAAATAATTAGAACTTGTAAGTATAATATCACAAGAGGCGACCATACTATAAAATAGTGGCTAAAAGAATAGAAACTAGCTATCTGGATGCAAAGAGCTCGAAAACTTATGTGGTTTTAAAAAAAACGGCACTTAAAACTGATTCTGGATGATGAAGTTATGCTTGATCAAAGAAAATGTTGAAGAAGTCCCCAATAGTGATGTGGCAGATATTAACTTGACCAACTAACATAAAGAAGCCTCCTCTTCCCAAGATCAACCTTTGAGAATCACTTTTACATTAAAGTTGCTTTGAAGTGAATCACTTTTGTAGAATAAGTGATGTTCACTTTTACAATAATGTGATTTTTAAATAGTGCGGCAATAAATTAAAAGACTTAAGTGACTCACTTTTATTTTATTTTATTTATGTGAGATGCACTTTTACAATAAAATAACTTGAAAATAGAAATTGCATGCACTAAAAAGTAGCTTAATAAGACTTGAACTCAAGACCTATTGAGTAATAAAGCAACTTTGGACCAAGTGAGCTAAGTTTAAAAAGTACGTAAAATAATGGAAAGAGGAAGGAGGCCTTTTTTTTTTTACTCTTCCCTCTCGTTCTCCGTGCTTGCTTTCTTTTCCTACAAAAAAAACGAAAAACAAAAACGAAAAAAACTTTTTCCACACAATGGGGTTAGATCTTGGTTAGCTTACCCAGAAAGTCTACGTTTTCAAGTTTTCTCGTTGTTTCTGATTTGCTGTGATCGCACAAGGTGCATGGCAAAAAGACATACGTAGCCGAGAAGACAAGAAAAAAAACTTTCCCTTATTGTTTATGATTTGCCGCGATCGTGCAAGGTGCACGGAAAAGAGCATACGTAGTCAAGGAAGGCAACAGTCTGAGACTAAAACATAAAATATCTAATAATAAACTGATTAAATATGAGAGATTTAAAAAAAAAAATCCGTCACTGTAACATTATACCTTCATATTTGTCGAAATGGGTGTTTCTGGAACAAACGAAAATGGTTTTCGAGGAAACGAAAACTATTTCGCAATGGAAACGGTGCTCTAGAAACAATGGAACAGCTCCCATAGGCCAAAAATGCACAGAAAATCCAGAACCAAAAAACCCTTTCAAATTTTTGGCAACACCGGTTCCAGATCTTGATCAAAACCGAAAGTGGCTCTTCATAAACGCTCTGATACCAAGTTCGGGTACACAAGGTACTCCCAAAAGACCAAACACCTTCAGCAACCGCTTCACATAAATAGATCACATATCAACACACTGATGTTTGTCACGTGGTTAAAACCCTCGAGAGAGAAACAGTCCACGGCCCCAGCCAAATAGCTACTTGGAGCAATTTATTATGCAAAAGAAAGAAAGTTACATATGAGATTCTCATAATTGATCAACTAGCCAAGGACCCTCTATGCTCTTTAAATAGAGATCATAGACCAATCGGGTGTTAAGCCACAAATCAATGGTAGGTATGATCTAAGAGAAGTTGAACCGTCGGATCACTCTATGTCTAGAATATATCGTGACCGTCGGATTAGAATATTTATAAATGCATACTAAAGAAACACACTTTTACCCAATGGATATATTACACAAGTTGATCTTAACTAGCTCCTAAGTGTCTAAATATCCTAACAAGAATTGCTATATATCGGGCTACAAAGGTCCCAATTAAATTTCGCAAGATTTTCCAAATAGGGAATGGAATTTAATTTATGTGGTAAAGTTTTCAGACCCCAAAGGTGAAACAGTGTCATGTGTAAGTCCATACAAGTTCGCTATGTTGAACAGTCCTAAAATAATTCACCTTGGGAAAACTCGCATAAGTCTTAATTTGTGAACAAATTATTCTCTAAACTATGGGGTTGGAAAGAGGATAGACGGGGCTACCTGAGTGAGAAGTTTCAGAAATAGAGGAGTAGTACTTTCGGAGATACCACAGAAAAAATATCAAGAAATTCTGCTGAATAAAGTGAAGAAAACTAGGGCATCAGATATTTTGCAGTTATGATCACCGTTTTGGGAAAATGAGTATGATGCTCAGCTTGCCTTGAGGAGATGCATCTTTCTATCCAATTAGATCTGAAAGATACTTAATTTTAAAAATTAGGGTTTCTCTATCAAACCCTAGGTCCATCGAAAGCAGCATTCCAGAAAATCTTTCAAGCAAGCATGAGATTGAAGCAATCTCATTTGTCAAAGAAGAAGTTGCAGATCCAGAAGGAGATGAAGACAAACAAAAAAATATAAGTATTAGAATTGTTTTTCCTATATATGTTGTGTATTATGCATGAAAAAATGTTTTCATTAATGATAGTATACTACTAATATGTGTGTTATGGGTAAGTAGCCCATGGTGCTATACAACTATCCATTGTTACTTATCTAAAATCAAACCTCTTTGCTGACATATTGGATTAGTGCGCAATCTCAATAATGTCATGGTAGAGATGGAAGACATATGGAAAGTTTCCGTGAGATATGGATGAATTTTGTATTGGCTAAAATAGTTGCATGATGCATAAGAATTTTCCTTTATGCATATATCCTATGAAATGGTTCTAACCATGCAACTGGTGCATTTGACTTGTAGGAAAGGTTGTATACAACCTCCTACAAGAAAAGAAGGATGAGTCTTGTTCTGAAAAACAAGTGATGCAAAATTCAATATTCACTCCAATAAACATGAACCTGAAGCTTCCAGGGTTAGAGACGTCATGATGGAAGAAAGAGCTTCAAAAGAATATAAGAAGAGTGGTAGATCCACCTCAAGAGATGAAGACCACCTTGGGTATGAGAGATAACTCAAGATGAAGAAAAGTATGGCGGGATTTCCAAGCCAAAGTAAGAGGCCTCAGACACACTCTAGTTTTGTGACACAGTTGGGTGACATCATTGTTGCAAACCCTTCCAGCTATGGAAGAAGCTATTATCAAAGAGTAACAGTTGATCATGGGGAATGATGTCTACAATATGGTTCCAAGATATAAATGGAATTTCTTAGTGTCTTCCATATGGATCTACAAGAACAAGTATGCAAATCAAGGTTCATGGTTTGTCTCAGAAAGAATAGACTATGGCATGGCATACTCTATTGACCAGAAACACTTCTCCAGTAGAAGTATATATCGAGCAAAGAACCACTTGTACAGAACAGGCTTTGTACAAGCTTAGAAGGAACCCATAGATAATCACATCCAAGAGCTTGAAAGATCACCTAGAGTGATGAATATCTTAACCTTTGCTACAAGGTTGACTATGGAAACCTATAGAAGACAACAAGCTCACATTTGGGTGCAAGAGGAACTTTTCGACAAAGTTCAAGATAAAGGGATATTGGTAACCTGAGATGGATACATAGTAGCAGAGGATGCTACTTGTCACTCCAGTACATAATGTTTCGATACATAAAAGTACAAAATGCAGAGGGAGGATGATGCTCCGCTTTAGGGGGAGTGACCGTAGAAGATCGTTGAGTTCGACATGGTATGACAAGATGGACAACTTCCTAATGGACCGAGACTTTAACAAGAGTAAAGTGGGTTCCAACCTTCAAGGTTGAATGCGGAATACTGGGATATATCGATGACCTAACAAAATGAACTCATCGTAGATGCAATGATGGAATAATACCATAATGATGTTTGGGATATAGTAACCAAACCAGAAATAAGAGTTTGGTATCTTCCAAATGGATTTGCAAGATAAAATATGTTGTTGATGGAAGTAAGGCAATATTTGTGGGTAGAGGATTCTCTCTGAGAGAGGGAATTAATTATGAAGAGACATTTTCTCCATGATCAAGGTACACTTTGATCATAATCATCTTGGAACTTGCTTCCATGATGAAGTGGGATATACACTAGATGGATGTAAAGACGGTCTTCCTTAATGGTATGATTGAGGAAGAGGTTTACATCAATCAGCCAGAAGGACTCATGTATGTAAGTTGAAAAATACTATGTATGGACTAACGCAATCTATTATATCTTGGTATGGAAGAATATATAGATTCTTCACAAACTTGGTCTTTACCAATAATAAAGTTGATCCTAACATTTACCTCAAGGTTATGGATGACGAACCTGACACACTATTGTTGTATGTGGATGATATATTTCTGACTAGAAATGAGAAATTGATCACATATTGCAAGAAGAAGCTAGTTGAATAATTAGAGATGAAATATATTGGATTGATGCATTATTTCCTAGGGCTGGATGTGTGGCAGATCTCAGAATGAATCTTTCTAAACCAGGGAAAGTATGTTGTGGAAAGCTTAAGAAGATTTGATATGTTAGATTGTAAATCCATGTCCACAACCATGGATACCAACATGAAGTTGTTTCCTAATGAGACATCATATTCAATAGACATGACTCAGTAAAGGAATATTATTGAGTCATTGATGTATCTGATGAACACAAGGTCAGATATATGCTTTGTTGTGAACACCTTGAGTCAGTATCTAGTTAAACCTAGATGTGTTCACCTGATAGTTGCAAATCATGATGAGGTACCTTAAAGGTATGACATACTTGGGACTTTACTATGTTAGAGATCATGACTACATATTATATGGATATACGGATTCAAATTAGGAAGGAAGTGTTGAAAACTGAAAGGACACCTCAATTGGATGATTGTTGTCTGGGATCCTCCATGATCTCATGGTTTAGTAAGAAACAATCCAGTGATGCTCTCAGCACGGCTAAAGTAGAGTACATTGCAACTTGCTCCGCTATTTGGGAATCCATATGGCTTTAGAAAACTGATTTCAAACTAGTTGACATAGAGTTGGATACCACAGTGATTCTTGGTAACAACCAGAGTTGCATAAAGATGACAAAGAATCCTATGGGATATGGTACTAAAGGGATATATTAAAATCCATCATGTAAGTATCTATGAGCAATTTGCTTATGTGGTGACCAAGCTTCCGTGACAAGCTTGGTGTAGCTCGAAAATACTTTCCTCGCAAGGAGGAAAAGTGATGATGATACTACATACTTTCCTCGCAAGGAGGAACAGTAATGATGATACTACATACTTTTCTTGCAAGGAGGAACAGTGGTGTTGATATAGATCTTTCCTCGCAAGGAGGAATGATGAATAAATGGGCCCTTCTCAGAAAGGAGAAACAAGTCGAAGATATGGACCCTTCTCAGAAAGAAGAAACGGGTCAAAGATATGGACCCTTCTCAGAAAAGGAGAAACGGGTCGAAGATATGGACCCTTCTCGGAAAGGAGAAACAGGTCAAAGTACAGACTCTCTTCAGAAAGGAAGAACAAATCAAATATATGGACCTTCTTCGAAAAGGAGGAACAAGTCGAATAAATGGGCTCTCCTCAGAAAGGAAGAACAGATCGAAGACATGAACCCTCCTCGGATAAAGGGGGAGCAGATTGATAATATGGATCCTCCTAGAAAATGGGGAGTGATGATGAGACTGACATTGATGACTGGATGACAGTGATGCTCCAGCATGAAAGAGGCCAAGTGCATCTAAATATGCTAACAAGGTCTGACATTCACTTGTGTATGATAGTATCCTCTCTTGAGGATGATAGGTATAACACTCTGTTCATGAGAGTGGTCCTTACTAGCTAAGGATGGACCTGCAGATACTACTCTCGCATGGAGAGTACCCACATTCACTTGTGGATGATAGTATCATATTTTGAGGATGGTAGGTATAACACTCTATTCATGAGAGTGGTCCTTACTAGCTAAGGATGTCCCTACAGATGTTACTCTCATGGAGAGTACCCACATTCATTTGTGGATATCATAGTATAACATTCACTTGTGAATGTTCCTAGCCTTCATGCTAAGGATGTCCTACGATGAGTCCTCATGGATGATAGGACTGATATGTAGGTACGGTCGATATTTTCTTTGTATACATTACTCTCACATGGAGAGTACCCACATTCAATTGTGGATATTGTAGAATAACACTCGCTCAGGAGTGGTCCCAACCTTAGTGGTATGGATGCTCTATGATTAGTCCTCACAGACGGCAAGACTGACATTTTGTATGTAGTCAAGATCTGCTCTGTAGACAATACTTTTGTATGGAGAGTATGCCTACATTATTATGTAGATACCATAGAATAACACTCGCTTCGGAGTGGTGCTAACCTATGTGGTATGGATTCTCTATGATGAGTCCTCACGGATGCCGTAGTATAACACTCACTTGGGAGTGGTCCTAACCTATGTGGTATGGATGTTCTACGATGGGCCGACACTGTGTATGTGGTCGAGATCTTCTCTACAGATAATACTCTTGCTTGTAATAGTATGCCTACATGTAAGTGTATATACCGTAGTATAACACTCACTTGGGAGTGGTCCTAAATTGTGTGGTATGGATGGTCTATGATGAGTCCTCACGGAAGATAGGTTTGGCATTGGGTGCGTTCGAGATATACATTTAATTGTATATGATTTAGCTAATTGATTTTATGGATCATGTTGATGGAGGATTGCATCGTCCTTGGACTTATGTCCTAAAGTGATTGGGATTGATCATCCCAAAAATAGATCATGTGTACTGCATGTAGCATGGAAGTGAAGGATCAAGTAGATTGAATTACAGCAGCGAAGAGTCACATAGATCGAAGTGCGGCTGCAAAGGATCAAGAAGGATCGAAGTGTTGTGGCAAAGGATCGAAAGGATTGAAGTGCTGCTGCAAAAGGATCGAAAGGATCGAAGTGTTGCTACAAGGGATTGAGAATATCAAAAGGCTATTGCAGAATATCAAAGTGTTGTTGCAAAGGATCGAGAAAGATCGAAGTGCTGTTGCAAAGGATCGAGAAAGATCAAAGTGTTTCTGTAAAGGATCGAGAAATATCAAAGTTTGCTACAAAGGATCGAAGTTTGCTACAAAGGATTGAGAAAGATCGAATTTTGTTGCAAAGGATCGAGAAGATCAAATTGTTGCTCCAAAGGATCGATAAAGATCAAATTTTTGCTGCAAAGGATTGAGAATATCAAAGTTCTATTGCAAAGGATCAAAGCACTGCAAAGGATCAGAAGATCAAAGTGTTGCTACAAAGGATCATAAGATCGAAGTGTTGTTGCAAAGGATCAGAAAATCGAAGTACTACTGCAAAGGATCAGAAAATCGAAGTGCTGCTACGAAGGATCGAAAGATCAAATCATTGCCGAAAAAGGATCAAGTGATCATGTGATGCAGAAGATGAAGACATTAAAGAGTATTTGTTCTAGCTATTGATGAATGTTGAAAACTGCTAGATTTTTAATGGTTATACAAGATCTAAAACATTTAGCATCATAATGTCATAATGTCATAACCATAAGAAAAGGATCACTGAAATAAAGACAAATGCAGCAACACGAGAGAAAAAAAAATATTTTCCTCAGGGAAACCACAAGGGAGAAAACCCATCAAAACTTCCTCAATATAGAAATTGACCAAGACAGTGTAAAATCCCAGCAANTCTCTCTCTCTCGCTCTCTCTCTCTCTCTCTCTCTCTCTCTCTCTCTCTCTCTCTCTCTCTCTCTCTCTCTCTCTCTCTCTCTCTCTAGCGCAATACTTGAGTGTAAGATGTGTCTAAATGAGAGAGGCCCCTCACCTATTTATATTCATTAGGTGAGTTCCTCAACTAACTAACTAGGTCGGCCAAGTTCCCTAATTAGGGTCGACCTACCTTGGAAGACTCAAAATACATTTTATATAATACTTCTATGGGTACTATTGCCCCGACTTACAACTAAGGGTTTACCTCATTAATTTTACATGACCAATTACATCAAGGTCATCTTCAAATGGAGGAATAACATCTCCAAAGGAGAATACAACAAAAGTACAATAAAATATCTTTCGAAGTTACAATACTTTAACACTCCCTCTTAACTAGGAAGGTATTCTACATCAACAAAAACCATCTTTAAAACTATCCAACTGACTGGTGAATTTCTATATGTCATAGGAAGTTTTGGAACATCATCATACACCTTCATCATCGATCTCAGCTTGATCATCTTCCGCAATTTCAGTATGTAAATACTGAATCATCTTTTGTATGTGTTGAATCATCTTCTATCTGAATATAAGTATTGAATCATATTCTAGATCATCTTCTCTGGTATCAGTATGTGGATATTGAATCATCTGAATCATCTTCTGTAGCATCAATATGTAAATATTGAATCATCTTTTGTCACGTCAATATATGAATATTGAATCATCTTCTGAATACTAAACCTTCTTCTGTAACATCAGTATGTGAATATTGAATCATCTTCTGCCACATCAGTACGTGAATACTGAATCATCTTCTGAACCTTTTTCTGTAACATCGGTATGTGAATACTTAATCTTCTTCTTCCATATCAGTATGTGAATATTGAATCTTCTTCTAAATCATCTACTTGCTAACATCAATGTGTAAACACTGAGCCATCATCTATAATATCAACATCTTATGAATCATCTACTTGCCAATATCAGTGTGTAAATGTTGAATCATCATATTGTAGCATCATCATCTGAACTATCAGCATATGCATCTTCAGTATGGGAATACTGAAACATCATCATCTGTATCTTTAGTATAGAAATACGGAATCATCATCATCTACATCTTCAGTATGTAAATACTGAAACAACATCTATATCTTCAGTATGGGAATACTGAAACATCATCATCTGTATCTTCAGTATACAAATACTGAAACATCATCATCTGTATCAACAGTATATAAATACTAAAACAATCAACAATATCATTAGCATGTTAGTGCTAAAAACCAAATCATCTGTAGTGCTAGATAATCATCTGTATTACCAGCATAGAGATGTTGGGACAACATCATCACCATCAACATAGAAATTTTGAAATAACATCATCATCATCAACACAAAGTGTTGTGACTTCAACTACATCAACATTAACAGCACAGGGTGTTGGGACCACAATCATATTAGCAACAACACAAGGTGTTGGGACCACAACCATATCAACATCATCAAGACAAGGTGTTGGTACCATAACCACATCATTAGCATCATCATACAAATGCTGAAGCAAAAAAATCATCAATATCAGTATGGAAATACTGAAATTACCTCACCATCACCAGTATAGAAATACTGAAACTATCTTATCAATATCAATATAGAAATATTGAAACTTGCTACATCGACAGAAGAATACTGAAACTATCAATCATCCCATCAATCAACAATCATCAATATGAGAATAATGAACCTGCTACATCAATATAAGAATACTGAAACTTTGAATCAATCAACAATCATCAGTATGAGAATACTTAACTTGCTACATCAGTAAAGGAATACTGAAACTATCTCAGTAATCATCTTAACAATCATCAGTGTGACAACAATGAGATCATCTCAATAATCATATCAACAATCATCAATCATCAATGTAGCAACACTAAAACTATCTCAATCAAACATATCGACAATTAACCATCATTAGTGTGATAACACTGAAACAATCATCTCAAAAAACAGTGCACGGTACTGAAACTATCATCTCAACTATTAGTATAACAATACTAAAGCACACATCTCATCAATAATTAGTATAACAATATTGAAACTATCATCATTATAATAATACTTAATCAACCATCTCAACAATCAACATATCAATGTTGAACCAATCATCTCAGCAGCCAGCAGTATAACAATACGAATCTCATCAGTATAACAATACTGAACTATCTCATCATATCAATGTTGAACAAATCATCTCAACGGCCATCAGTATAACAATACTGAGCTAAACAGTCATCAGTATAATAATACTCAACTACACATCTCAGCATATCAATGATGAACCAATCATCTCAGCAGTCATCAGTATAACAATACTGAGCTAAACAGTCATCAGTATAATAAAATTGAACTACACATCTCAACAGTATAGCAATACTGTAACAACCATCCTGCCCTCTAACTATCTCAGAGCAGCGTCATCATGAGTTCTCTGGGAGATCCACCTGGGCATTTTGTCTAACTTACTAACCCTTTTGAGCCAAAAATCCTAGTTAGACAAATGGATCTTCCTGGGGACCAACAAGCCTTGTCCTGGATTACAAACCCACTTGGGTTAAACTAATCTAGCCAGACATACTAATCCCCCTAGGATCAACAGGCCTTGTCCGACTAACCCTTTGAGGCCAAACTTTCCTAGCCGGACTTACCCTACTCTATACTAAGCTACTCACCATTGCATCCTTCTTCCATCTACTGTCACTCCCTCTTTCGAGAGAGGTCCTTTCGGACTACACCAAGCATGTCTCAAAAGTATTCAAACTTTACATGAGCTAGAGTCTTAGTCAACACATATGCCACTTGTCCCTTTGTAGTAACATCCTTGAGCTTTACAACTCCTTTCTACAACTTTTCCTTTAGCATTCTCTTTGTGTACATTCACAATTGCATCGTAAATTTACAACTTGCATCATTCTTCTTTTGTGCATCTATAACTGCATCATTCTTCTCTTGTACATCCGCAATGGTATCATACATTTACAACTTGTATCATTCTTCTTTTGCTCATCTGTAACAACATCATTCTTCTCTTGTAAATATGCAATGGTATCATACATTTGCAACTTGCATCATTCTACTTTTGTGGGTGATTGCATACAATCCTTCCTACAAATAAAATACAATTGTATGACAATATATAATTCATAATATATGACATTCATAAAGATATATGTCATATAGTCATGCAACTATTTTTGTTAATGCAATAAGCATCTATATACAATAGCTTTCTATATGTCTTCCATCTTGTCAAGACATTATTTCATAAGTAGCAAGCGTTGTACAACAACATAAGGCACTTACCCATCACCTGCATATTATTAGTATACTACAAATATTCTAATATGCATAATACATTTCCTGAGTCTAGAAACATATCTATGTACATATCTTGAACAACTAGATATATAGGAAATTACAATTCAAATACTTATCTTTTTTCGTTCGGTAGACTCCATCTTGATCTCTGTCTTCTGGAGTCTCTTCCAATGTGTTCAACTTCATCATCTAATTCTAAGGACCTGTTCCTATCTTTCTTATGATCGGTAATACATAGCAAGTCTTCTTACACCACATATCACATAGAACTATGTCTGTGTGTCCTATAAGTGCATCCCTTCTTATCTAATGATGGAATGGATAAGAGGATAATCTTCATCTTCATCGATATAATTCTTCTGGATCATATTCCTCATTACTTGAGGAATCTTTACTTTCTTTCTTCTTAGTTGAAATATAATCATCCTTGGTTTCATTTAGAGAAATACATTGTTTTGTGCAATATGTTGGAGTATGTACTACTACCAACTCAATCAAATTCATCATACATTTGCAGTACACTTTAGGTACCACAACATTTTATCTGCATATTTTACTTGGATAAGTATAATGTCTTCTCGATTTTATCATGCTTCTAATCTCAAGAATCATGTCAAGATCCTTGAACTTTGAGATCTACCATAGTCACTCCCTCTTAGGTGGAGCACCATCCTCCCTCTGTATATGTATTAGGAAATTTGAGTGATAGGTAATCTCCTATGTTGTTAGTCTTCTTTGTATCCATCTATGTCACTAGATATTAGGATCCTTCATCTCGAACTTTGTTGCAAGTTTTCTCTTGTCCTTTATAGGGTTCTATCTTCAACCTTGTAGTAAAGGTTGGGATCTCCATCACTCTAGTTGATCCTCAAGTTTCTCATGTGATTGTATGCGCTATCCCATGAGTGCCTATTGAACTTTTACAATTTCTTGTGTGCATAGGTGGTTCTCTGTAGAGAGTCTCAAACCATATAGGTTGTTTGATTTGTTCTTGTACTTTGATTACACCAATTGTCTAGTGTAATATATACTACTAAAGAGGTGTGTCTAGTTCCTAGATCAATGTCTTTTTATAATCGACTCTCTCTGTTGACAGAAACCATGAAACCTACTTCATATCTTTTGATACTTCGATCAGCAATATACTCAATCTTGTAGATCTTCTTAGAAGAATTCATAAAACTTCCCATGATGTCTTGAGATCATATCCAAACATGATTATGTATGATAGACTAGTACTTCTAGAACATGTCATCCTTATGTTCTTCCTTCTTGAGACATTCTTTCGCAAAGTGTCCTTTCACATCACAACTGAACTATTGAGTTGTAAGATGTCCTTCTATTCTTGGCGGGAATTTTCTTCATTCTTGTTCTTTATTTTCTTGGCATGAGTTCTTGGGGCTTGATTCTCATCTCTTATTCAAACAATCGTACTTTCTCCATATGTGATATTCCTACTAGAACAACTCTTTTGACTGAAATTGGAAGACCATTCAGAATTGTAATTTATGCTTATGTTTCTTTGACATTGTCTTCGACATCTTTTAATTGATCCTTGAGATGAGATATTTTTGTGAAGTAATCATTGAATGTTTTTTGACATTGCACCTTCACATTCTTGAGTTGAGTTCTCAAGTTCATCTTCATACATGTTTATCATGCCATCAAACATATCCTTAGGATTCTTCAAGGATGATACATGTGAGATCCAATGGAGACGGAAATATTCATCTTTGTTTTGATTAGGTCTTTCTTTTTCTTTCCTTTGACTTCATCTCCGTCTGGATCTGCAGCTCTTTCTTTGACACAGTTCTTCATGCTTCTTCAAGTATGGTAATCACTCTATAATTCCATGCTTATAAGTTTTCGAATCTTTCAATCTTGGTACTGTTTGTCATTATGATAAAAAATGAGAACCTCAATTGGAAATAGAGAGGATGAAACATACCAGTGAGAATGCTTCAATTTGATGCTTGCTTGAAGGATCTTTTGAAAGACTGCTTCTAGTGGACCTAGGGTTTGATAGAGAAACCCTGATTTTTCAACTTAGGTATCTTTCATATTTGATTGGATAGAAATATGCGCCTCCTCAAGGAAAGCTTAGCAGTATACTTATTTTCCCAAAGTTGTGCACAGAACTACAAAATGTTTGATACCCTAGTTTTCTCCGGTAGCAGTGTTAGGTCAAAAAATGAAAGTTCACAAAATGGGAAACTTCTTATATAGAGAGATGCACCTTACTATGGATAATTTGATGGTCCTCCTTCTGTAACCTCAATGATGTTGCAAATATTGTCACTTTGTTCTCCTAAAGTCTATGATGATGTTTTCAGTAGAATAACCTTCCCATTAAGGGGGAGTGTTGAATATTGTAACTTTAAAGGATATTCTAAATGTATTTTACTGATGTAACCCAAGGGAGATGTTGTTATTCCTTTGGCAGGGTGTTACTATTGTAATTGGTCATCATAGAGTCATGAGGTAAATCCTTCATTGTAATTTGAGTCAATAGTACCCTAATGAATATAATATAATATTGTATTGAGTCTTCCTAAGTGAAGTCGGCACACTTAGTTAAGTGGGGCCGACTTGTTAGGTTAAAATTCAAGTGACGAAAAGAGTATAAATAGAGGAGATGTGTTCCTCATTTGAACACACACACACACACTTGTGCACAGCGCATAGGAGATATATATATATATATGCTAGAGGAGGCACACATGTCTGGGGTCTTGTCTTGTAATTTTTATAGATCTGTTGCAGCTGCAACTATTTCCCAAATTTTTTAAAATTTTGGGCCCTCCTTTTAAATTTTGTCTTGCTTGGTTTTGTTTTGGATTGCTGAACTCTATTGTCTTTTGCTAATTTGAATCTTGTGAGGTTGAATTAAGGAAGCTGAATGACTTTTTTTTTTTAATTGAACTTGGGGTTTTGGTTTTCGCTGTCGGAATTCATTTGAACAATGAATCGGGGCCGTAGTTCTCTACGCAACCGCCGTTGCGGAAGCTAAATAATGAATGACCCAATCCAAAGCCATGTTTTTCGCTGACGCACTTTTTTGTTTTATTTTATTTCGGCGTTTTTATTTCATCACCATCAGAACAATAGTCCTTTGTGTTTCCGCCGTTGCGGCTGGCACACTGCAAGAACTTCGACGAAAGCCCTTATCTTTGTCGATTCCATGAGTTTTTAAAAAAAAATTGCTCTTTTCGCAATCAAAACTGTATTGGACATTTGATCGGGGGACTAGACTTTTGTTTCGCCGATGCACGACCTTTGGTTGTTCCAATCGTTGAGCATTTCGTGTTTTGCGGGGTCTGTAGTCTAATCGTGTTTTGTCGTTGCGGCCCTTTAGCAGATTAACCATCCGACATGTAATTGCTCTTTTTGTTGATGGTTTGTTTGATTTTCACCGATGGTTTGTTCTGGTTTTCTCCGATGTTTACTAGTCTGCAGAACCCTTAGTCCATATGACTTCCGCCGTTATGGCTCCTCTTTGAACTAGTCATCCGATGTCATAGTGTTTTCGAGGTCCGAGGATGCAGTTTAGTGTTTATTTTGTCGATGTTCTCGGTTGTCGCAGAGTGCATAGTCTGTTTTTCGCCCGCCGTTGTGGCTCCTTAGCAGGCTAATCGCCCGATCCTTGGTTGTTCCGCTCACCAATGAGGTTTTTCTTGCCGACTTGTTTTTCATTGAGGTTTATATATTGGGTTGGTTACTATTTTATTCTTGCCCTTAAGAATTCACGTCTACCTCTGTCCTCGCTGTCGAACTATGCATCTGTGCTTAGCTGTCAGGATTTCGTGCATTTGGGGTGCTGCAGTGGAATTTTCAGACCATCACGTCGACTGCAAATTTGTTTTCCAGGTAGGCCAACCATGGTTTCTCCTTCTTTTGATTTTATTGATCAGTTTTGGAACTAGGGTTTTGTCCTCTGGTTAGGAATTCACGTCGTCGTGTAGTTGGTCCTCTAAGTATGAGTATGTATCCCTATGGCGTGAGGTAGCAGTCAGCTTGACAGTATTTGCAGTGGGGGTTTTGTTTCTTGAGCTTGTTGTGAGCCGTTATGGAGTTTCGACCCCGATATGAAGAATTAGGAGGTTGGTGTAGACAAGCTTTACGCTGTCTGCACCAGTTTTTGTGGGATTTTCTATGGTCGTCTGGGGGGGGGAGTTCAGTTTTATTTCCATCGTATAAATTTTTCCCTATTTTGTTGGACGCTGAAGGTTTTTATTTTGCACACTTTTGATTAATGAATAGGATGTTTCGTTTTGGCGGGGATTTGGATTGCGGTTTCAGTTTAAATGATGCATATTTCTATCAGGGTCGTTTTTAGTTGCAGACGGAATTAGAATTTTTCAGACCTAGCTTGCAGAAGTTCTTCTTGCTGGTTATTTTCTATTATGCATTAATTTTTTGATAATCTATATTTGAGAATGCATATGGAAGAGATAAATGTTTTTATACAGTTTTTCTTCATTCTTAGAACACTGATTGAAAGCTTCAATAGCCTAAAAGAGTGTTTGGTCTATGAAAGGGCAACTTCTTCAAAGGAGATATGTCTAAAAGGAAAAAGAAGAAGGCCCCTATGGCTGAAGGAGAACTTTATGTGGAAATCATTACCAAGGTAGAATATATCTACGAAGACACTAGAGATACCACCGAGGTAGATCCTGATTACAAGTGGGGTGAGATATATCGGATGATCTCAAATCAGAATGTGCCCAATGCCGGATTTGAAGAGTTGGCTATATATGCCAACATAGAGAAGTCAGCTCTTATGAAGGTAGCCACAAGACCTGAGCTATTCCCATGCTCAGAGGTGATCAGTTGGATTCTACCTAAGGCTGATGTGACCACAATTATTTTATCCAATACTGCCAAATAGGGCTATGTGGCATACAGTCCTAGTTATGTCTCACTATCTTATCACCTACCTCATGCCCAGGTATACCTAACTGAGAGTTGGCTGAAGGTGATAAATTTGGACCTGGTGGAAACAGTGAAGAGAATGATGATACCTGGGAAGAAATTTTGAACCAGGCCATCAGGAGAGTATGATACAGCCACTCGCCGGACTCCTTACAGGTTTATAGCACTGATGTTGAATAGAATGTTTGGGAGAGCTCATGGTAAGAGTTTCAAGTTGGGATGGATTCCCATTATTTTCTATGTGGCCACCCAGGGGACTGTAATCAACTGGGAAAACATTGTGTCCAACATCCTCTCAGCTTGCATATCTTCATCTTTGGGAGGGGTGTCCCAGAAGAAGTATGAGTTCTATATGAGTTCCATCTTAGTGGATTGTATATTATGTACACAGTCATCTCTAGCCTTAAGGTGCAATTGGGATAGAGACAAAACCCCTGTGTACACTACGTATAAACTATTCTGGGCACATAAATATTACAGCCACTATAAAGAGATATGTGAACATTTTATTATGCCTTTATACAATTCAATTTTCTTGATAGAATGCAACTGTATGTCCGAGGAGGCATTCAAAGTCATTGAGGAACATGGGAGCTATTATTTGACTAAAGAGGGGATGTACATTAGAATGTATGGTTGCTCTAGGGAACCTTTTCTACTACCCCAGTATGCCACTGATTATGTGGTACATAAAGAAGCAGTTATGCAGGTGTATCTTGATGGTGTCGGAAGCTTTTTGTTTAAACATAAGAAGGCAGCCTACCCTGCTATCCCTTTTTGGATAGGGAATTATAAGTTTACAAATATTAAACGAGCTACTGAATTTGTACAATAGTTGGAGCATTTTCATTTTGGGGAGATGAGCTTCCACAAAAATGACTCCCAAAATAACGTTGTAGAGCATTGCAAAGAAGCAAATGTTGATTTTGAATATGCAAATTTTTGGGACAAGGACGAAGAAATCTTCAGGAATGCAAGGAATATGACTGCATTGAAGAAAATATTTAAACAAAAGATATCCATTGTGGGCGGAAAGGGAAAAACCGCACAAAAGAAGGCTGAAGAAGAAGAAGTCAAAAAGAGGGAAGACGATGCCAGGAGACTAGCACAAGAGGCTGAAAGTTGGCTAAAGAATGAAGAAGAAGAAAGAAAGAAAGCAGTGGAAGAAGCAGCAAAGAAGGATGAAGAAGAAATAAAGAAGAAGGAAGATGAAGAAATAAAGAAAAAACAAAAGGAGAGTGAAGATCTATGGTTAGCAGGAGCTAAGAAAGACCAGCAAACTATTGAACAGACAGACACACAAGAAGCACACGACCACATAGATCCAGGGCATCAGGATAATCCTGAGCTTCAAGAGCCTGCTGCAACTTCTGGAAACACTATAGGACAGGTTGTTTTTTATGGTTTAAATCTGATACCTTTTATGCAAAAGGAGGGAGAAGAAGTCCCTGATTTTAGCACAATCTTTTATGACAAGGAGAAAAAGAGGATTGTCAAAAGGACCGAGAAAAAGGTCAAAACAGGACGACAATCAGGCATGATGGTCATTGATAAAAATTTGGTGTATGGGATAGATAAAGATCCTCGACTGACAGCTAGATCTAGAGTGGCATTAATCCAAGCCACTGAGGATGATGTAGATAAACTTATGACAGACCTTGAACAATCAAGGAAAAATGCTGCACAATTAAAGGACACTCTAAGAAAGGAGAGGGATGAAGGCAACAAGTTGAAGAGAAAATTCAAAGATATGCAAAATGAAGTAAATACTTCAAAGGCAGAGCTCGAGACTCTGTGGGAAAGCAAGATGGACTTGGAAGTCTCAATAGAAAAAAATGAAAGGGATGCTCATAATAGTATAGCTGAGCATCAGAAGATACAGCTAGAGTATCAGGGGTTGAGGACAGAGAACAATGACCTCAAAGCATCATATGAAACTTTGAGTGCAGAAAAGGACTAGCTAGAGAGTAAAATTGTTGAGTTGGAGGCACAGAGGGTCACTACAGAAGAAAGGGAAAAGCAATTTCAAGTGCAAGTAGCAGATTTTGAAGGACAGATTGCTTCATTAACAGCATCATTGAAGGATGCCAGTGAACAGCAAATTGATATCCAGCCTCTAAAGGAGCATGTCCTAGCCCAAAGAAGAAGAATGCACCAACTGCAGGTGTCTATGGAGGAAGAAAGATGCAAAATCTTACATATTGATAGCAGGTTGGAGGAAATCTTGGAAACTACCTCTTATTTTGTAGATAGGTCTCAAGATATTTTGGAAGCCCTGACTGGAACAATAGTAAGAATAGAAACCAATGAAGAAATCCCTGCATATTTACCAGCCAAAGATCAACATAGCTTGAAGCAGGATTACGACCTGTTAGAATTTGCAATAAATACTGCAGAAGAATTCAAGAAGACTGTGAAGAAAACGAGAGCATCCTGTACTAAATACTGTAGAAGGGTGCTGGTCACCTACAACAAATGCCAAGTGGCTGCAGAGAAAATACTGGATGCATTACCAAAGCACGAACTATTCACAAAACTACTACAGAGCAAGTACCAAGAGGATGAATAGAAGATACAACAGGTCAAATATTTAGATGAGCAGATCCTGAAGAACACAGTAGCTCATTCAGCAGTCAGCATCCATTTACTTGAATATCAGCTGCGTTTGAGTCCAGCAAGAGTAGAAGTGGTTAGGAATCAGGTTGCAAAATATTAAATAAAAATTCGGTTTCTTAAACCTTCAGATTTCGAAAGCATAGCAGCCGAGGCCCAAGCGTGGAATAAATTCATCAATGATCAAGCGGGGTCCTCCTCATGAAAATGATTTATTAAATTATGTTTTGAAATGTAATGTATCGTAAATGAATAATCACTCACTAGTGGACATATTTTGGAAATGGAGACTTTGGGGAAGCCCAAGAGTCACTTTGGGGCAACCCAAAAGTTTTTGCCTTTTGTATAAGTATAGGAGAGTTAGTTGCAGAGAGGGGATTTTTCCCAGTTAGATTTGTGAAGACATGTTGTAAGAAGAACTATTTCCTTTTTCAATAAGAATTACAAGTTTCCTATTGGAGAAAGCTTGGTGGAATGTTGAAATGTTGTGCAATGGATTTGTTGAATGTGAACTATTTTGTTTTCAACTATTATCCATTAACTGTGAGATCGTTCTAACTTTTTGAACTTATGTTCTTGTATGAATTCTCTCTAGTTTATTCTATGAAATTTCCACTATGAGTAATGAATGTTGTTCATAAACAATTAGCTATCTGGTTGTTCATATATCTTTAAATGTTCATGTGTTTTGAAATAAGTAACAGCTATCTGTGATTTTTCTTAATGCATGCGCAAAACACATTACTCATTGATAAATGTTAATCTTACTCCCTACGGATAGGTTAGATAGTTATTTTTAGTTTCTTGTTGTGTGTGATTTATATGCGAGTGAGTTAAGACGAGAGGTAAGAACCTGCGCATCACATTGTGACCGCTCCTCGTATTCTCTATCAATCTGTATTTAGTTAAGCACTTGCATATCATGCTAAAAATTTAAAAAATATACACAGTGGAACGGGCTGCAACCAATAAAACCTTTTATTTTTATTACTTGACCTACGGTAGTCGGACCGTAAACCGGATGGATTCCCCATACCAAACAGTAACGGGCTAGCTGGGAATGTTTATTGGGGAGAATCCCTTGTTGTTGTTTCCTGTGATTTTCTAGGCCTCAACAGTTTTTGGTGCTTGAAGGAGGGCCGCCAGTGCATGGCTGGTTGAGGAAACCCATTTTCTCGAGATTATTCTACCGGTGACAGTTCTAAAAACAGTTTGTTTCCCGATCCAATTCCTGAAGAGAAGGGTAAAGAGCACTTGTATTATGTCGATAATGAAGTAGTTAATGATCTGAGAAGAAATACTAGGGCATATGTGAAAAGGATTGGAGGATTACCGATTATCCATGACTTACCCAGAAGAGAATATAAGAAGAAAGACCGTCCTGTCTTGGAAGACTCAGTGTTGGTTGGAGATTTTGAAGAACTTGTAGAAAAATCCTTACAGGAAGTTGTCCAGCCTTTGAATCAAGTAGGCCTAGAGACCCCTTACTGTTCACATGTTCATACTCTTATTCATTCACCACCTCACTCTCCACCCAGATTCATGGTAGGCGTAAATGCAAATTCGCCACCCAACCCACCAAATCCACCACCTGCTTGGAAAGCTAGGTCACCTTTGAACCTGGCACCTCCTTTGCATGACTTACCTCAGGATTTTGAGAAAATGCTGCCTAAGTTTGACCCAAGTGAAAATATTTTAGTAGATGATCACTTGTAAAGCTTTTACTTGGTCATAAAAGGACTAAGGGCTGGCGAACACGAAGATGTAGTCTGCAGATTATTCCCACATACACTGAAAGGAGCAGTTGCTTCATGGTATTTCACTCTGCCTGCAAACTCAATCCCAGACTGGGACACATTTGAAAGAATATTCAGAAATAAATATGCATCCCAGAAAACTCACGCAGCTCTAATGAAAGGGTTATGCGCTTTGAAGAAAGAAAGAAAAGAAAAAGTGCATAGTTTCATCCAAAGGTTTGCTGCTTATCTTAAGAATTTTTCTGCAGCTGATAAGCCCTCTGATAAAGTTTTGATTGAGTATTATACTTCAGCTTTAGGGCCTAACTTGGCCATTTTTTCCAAGACACAAGTCAAACCTACATTATCAGAGACTTATGAAGAAGCTGAGAGAGTAGAACCTGAAAAAGAAAGCATAGAAGATTATCCTGAGAAGTCGGGAGAAAAAACTTTTGGTAAGAAAGCCTTATTACTGTCAAAGCTTAAGGAGGAGCAGTCACGTGATTTTAAAGGAATGTTGAAAATGATGCAGAAACTATCTAACAGAATAATAGATTTGGAAAAGGAAAAGGAAGCTCAAAAATCTTATAAGCCTTACTATAAAAGGAGAGAGGACAACAATCAATCTAAGCCTCCTCCACATAGTCTTGCATCAATGAACTTAACAGAGGTGGTTATGGATAATTTTTGCACCTTTCATCAGCATCCCCATTCTGAAAAAAATTGCCCTCAATGGATCAATTCGATGACATTAGTGATGAATCAGCCATTGGATTCGAAACTAACAAAAGCTAATGAGGAGGAGGAAAAAGGTAATAAATCCACAGATAAACAAGAAGAGAATGCTCTAGTGGTCTGGGACTGTGTCTCACTTTTTGATACAGAAGATGAAGGTACTCTGAAACATGAGGAGATATCAAAAACAACTATGATGACAAGAAGCCAAGACAATTCAATACTTCCAAAGATTAATAAATTTCAAGACAATATGAAGAAATTATAGAAGAACAACACAGATGAGGAAATTCCTAAACTTACCATTAACAGTTAAGATCCGAAACAAGTCAACATGCCTGCTAAGCCTATTGAAGACAAAATGAGTAATATCAAGGAAAATATCAAAGCACCTGAAGTACTAGAGAAAGAACTTCCCACTAACAACCAACCTGTAGAAGAAATTGTTGAAGCAAGTGTGGGAGGTAAGACAAGGTTTAAAACCCCACCATTCCTCCTGAATTGGGAGATATTAAACCATAATGTGCACAATTGTTTGGTAGACTCGAGATCATCAGTAAATTTTATGCCACTTGCAGTCTACAAAAAGATTAATGGACAGCCTAAACCTACTACCTGGGAGGTTACTCAATTAGACAGGACCAATGTGAAAGTAGTCGGGGAAATGGAGGATGTCCTGATTCGATTATCTGCAAATGAAAAGATATGTCAATACATTGATATTGTGGTAGCAGACATACCTGATGGTTATGGACTTATTTTGAATCGAGACTAGTCAGTAAGACTAAATGGGTATTTTGCTTCAGATTGGTCACATTTGTGGCTACCTTAGAAGGGAAGTCCAAACCAAATAAAAATATTAAGAGAGCCCTACATGAAGCACAATGTCACTCAAATGGAAGAAAAAAAAAAACCAGTGAATTCTGTGCTAGGAAATCACCTAATTGAACTAGAATTGGGAGACTACCAAGTAGAGGAAGCTAGCATTGCATCAGACACACAGCCTGATCTCCTTCGATTTTCACGGGCTGATGGTATTGATTGTAAAACAGTAGATGTAGTTTTTGTTTCAAGTACGGTAGAATTAGATAATGGTTAGGTCTTTCTCATTTTGTAGTCAAGCCTAGCCCCTTAACTTACAAGCTACCAGATCTATAGGGGTGGGCAGAGGACTAACCAGTAGTGGTTTAGTTCTCAAATTTTATTTTTTCTTGATTTTTTATTTCTTGATTACCTTGTACATAAATGAATTGATTTGGTTGCTTATTTTGATTTACTTTATTTCTGTTTATTTTTAGTTTAGATTTTGATTGATTTCAATCAAAAGAGGCAAACTTTTGGTTGCATGGAGAGCATCAGAATTCTGGATTAACTGTCATCCTTGATTATAAGACTGTGTACTATGGTTTTATCTGAAGGAATTTCTTCTAGTTTAACATTTTTCCTGAATGGCTATGAACACATTGAAGTCCTACTTAATCCATGTAAAATAACTCAAGATCAAAAGGTATGGAATACTATTTCGAGGCTCCATCCATCTCACATTTAAAAATGTCATAGGGGGAGACAACAAAAGACCCATGGAAAGGAAGCAAGGTAAACAGTATATTATATATAAATGATCCCATGCCAAGAATTGAAAGCCAAAAGGAAAATAAGAGTCAAAAAACTCCTAAGAAAGCAATATGTATCAAAAAAAATTACTGAATCATATGAGTACAAAATTGCCAAAAGTTCTTCTCCGTACGTGAGCTGAAAATTAAATACATCTCTCACACAAAAGGACACTATGGATAGAGGAGCCTGAATAAAAATTTAGAAAGAAAGGCATGCAGGAGGACTCAGAAGAAAGGACAAAAGTCGAAAAGCACATAAAGTGTAAAATGGCATGGGAATGAGGAACAAATGAATATTTATGTTTACCATATGTTACAATCCTGTGGTGTCCAAGCTGGAAGCTACCTGAAGACAGAGGTAAAAAAATGAAACTCATCTTCCTGGCCTCAAGAGAGTTATCTTGACTTGGAAATCTTGGTTTCCATTCTCCTAAATTGGACTATCATCAATGATTAAAAGTACATATATTTGCCATTTGGGAAATCCAGACATCTAGAAGAATTCAACATGTCGGTTTTATTGTCAAACAGTCTGTTACTTAAGGAAGAAATAGTCCAGAGATCTGGGTTCACCAGGTAGTCGCCAATTGTTGCAGCTGCAACTATTTCCCAAATTTTTTAAAATTTCGGACCCTCCTTTTAAATTTTTCCTTGCTTGGTTTTGTTTTGGAATGCTGAACTCTGTTGTCTTCTGCTAAATTGAATTTTGTGAGGTTGAATTAAGGAAGCTGAATGACTAATTTTTGTTTGACTGAAATTGGGGTTTTGGTTTTCGCTATCGGAAGTCATTTGAACAATGAATCGGGGCCGTAGTTCTCTACGCAGCCGTTGTTGCAGAAGCTAAATAATGAATTGACCCGATCCAAAGCCATGTTTTTCGTCGACGCGCTTTTTTGTTTTATTTTATTTCATCACTGTCGGAACAATAGTCCTTTGTGTTTCCACCATTGCGGCTAGCAGACTGCAAGCACTCCGATGAAAGCCCTTATCTTTGTCGATTCCATGAATTTTTAAAAATTGTTTTGCTCTTTTCGCTATCGAAACTGTATTGGACATTTGATCGGGGGACTAGTCTTTTGTTTCGCTGATGCACGACCTTTGGTTGTTCTAATCGCTGAGGGTTTCATGTTTTGTAGGGTCTGTAGTCTAATCGTGTTCCGTCGTTGCGGCCCTTTAGCATATTAACCATCTGACATGTAATTGTTCTTTTCGCTGATGGTTCATTTGATTTTCGCCGGTGGTTTGTTCTGGTTTTCTCCGATGTTTACTAGTCTGTGGAACCCTTAGTCCATATGACTTCCACCGTTACGGCTCCTCTTTGAACTAGTCATCCGATGTCGTAGTGTTTCCAAGGTATGAGGCTACAGTTTAGTGTTTATTTCGCTAATGTTCTCGGTTTCCACGGAGCCCATAGTCTGTCTGTCGCCCGCCATTGCAGCTCCTTAGCAGGCTAATCGCCCGATCCTTAGTTGTTCCGCTCACCGATCAGGTTTTTCCCACTAACTTGTTTTTCAACGAGGTCTATATATTGGGTTGGTTATTATTTTATTCTTACCCTTGAGAATTCGCTTCTGCCTCCGTCCTCACTATCGAACTGTGCATCCGTGCTTAGCTGTCGGGATTTCGTGCGTTTGGGGTGCTGCCGTGGAATTTTCGGACCATCGCGTCGACTGCAAATTTGTTTGCTAGGTAGGCCAACCATGTTTCTCCTTCTTTTGATTTTATTGATCAGTTTTGGAACTAGGGTTTTGTCCTCTAGTTAGGCATTCCCGCCGTCGTGTAGTTGGTCGTCTAAGTATGAATATGTATCCCTACGACGTGAGGTAGCAGTCAGTTTGACGGTATTTGCGGTGGGGGTTTTGTTTCTTGAGCTTGTTGTGAGCCGTTATGGAGTTTCGACCCCGATATGAAGAATTAGGAGGTTGGTGTAGACAAGCTTTACGCTGTCTGCACCAGTTTTTGTGGGATTTTCTATGGTCGTCTGGGGGGGGGAGTTCAGTTTTATTTCCATCGTATACATTTTGCCCTATTTTTCTGGACGTTGGAGGGTTTTTTTTTGTGCAATTTTGATTAATGAATAGGATGTTTTGTTTTGGTAGGGATTTGGATTGTGTTTTTAGTTTAAATGATGCATATTTCTACCAGGGTCGTTTTTAGTTGTAGACAGAATTAGAATTTTCCAGACCTAGCTTGCAGAAGTTCTTCTTGCTGGTTATTTTCTATTATGCATTAATTTTCTGATAGTCTATCTTTGAGAATGCATATGGAAGAGGTAAATGTTGTTATACAGTTTTTCTTCATTCTTACAACACTGATTGAAAGCTTCAATAGCCTAAAAGTGTGTTTGGTCTATGACAAGGCAACTTCTTCAAAGGAGATCTGTCTAAAAGGCAAAAGAAGAAGGCCCCTGTGGCTGAAGGAGAACCTGATGTGGAAATCGTTACCAAGGTAGAATATATCTATGAAGACACTAGAGCTACCACCGGGGTAGAGCCTGATTACAAGTGGGGTGAGATATATCGGATGATCTCAAATCAGAATGTGCCCAATGCTAGATTTGAAGAGTTGACCATATATGCCAACATAGAGAAGTCATCTCTTATGAAGGTAGCCATAAGACCTAAGCTATTCCCATGCTCAGAGGTGATCAGTTGGATTCTACCTAAGGCCGATGTGACCACAATGATTTTAGCCAATACTTCCAAACAGGGCTATGCGGCATACAATCCTGGTTATGTCTCACTGGATTATCACCTACCTCCTGCCCAGGTATACCTAACTGAGAGTTGGCTGAAGGAGATAAATTTGGACCTAGTGGAAACAGTGAAGAGAATGATGAGGGCCTGGGAAGAACTTTCGAACCAAGCCATCAGGATAGTATGATACAGCCACTCTCCAGACTCCTTACAAGTTTATAGAACTGATGTTGAATAGAGTGTTTGGGAGAGCTCATGGTAAGAGTTTCAAGTTGGGATGGATTCCCATTATTTTCTATGTGGCCACCCATGGGACTGTATTCAACTGGGAAAACATTGTGTCCAACAGCCTCTCAGCTTGCATATATTCAACTTTTGGAGGGGTGTCCCAAAAGAAGTCTGAGTTCTATATGAGTTCCATCTTAGTGGACTGTATATTATGTACACAGCCATTTCTAGCCATAAGGTGTAACTGGGACAAGGACAGAACCCCTGTGTACACTGCGTACAAACTATTCTGGGCACATAGATATTACAGCCACTATAAAGAGATATGTGAACATTTTATTATGCCTTTATACAATTTCATTTTCCTGACATAATGCAATTGTATGTCCGAGGAGGCATTCAAAGTCATTGAGGAACATGGGAGCTATTGTTTGACTAAAGAGGGGATGTACATTAGAATGTATGGTTGCTCTAGGGCACCTTCTCTACTACCCCAGTATGCCACTGATTATGTGGTACATAAAGAAGCAATTAGGCAGGTGTATCTTGATGGTGTCAGAAGCTTTTTGTTTGAACATAAGAAGGAAGCCTACCATGCTATCCCTTTTTGGATAGGGAATTATAAGTTTACAAATATTAAATGAGCTGCTGAATTTGTACAAGAGTTGGAGCATTTTAATTTTGGGGAGATGAGCTTCCACAGAAATGACTCCCAAACGAAGGTTGCAGAGCATTGCAAAGAAGCAAATGTTCATTTTAAATATGCAAATTTTTGGGACAAGGACGAAGAAATCTTCAAGAATGCAAGGAATATGACTGCATTGAAGAAAATATTTAAACAGAAGATATCCATTGTGGGCAGTAAGGGCAAAACCGCACAAAAGAAGGCTGAAGAAGAAGAAGCCAAAAAGGGGGAAGAGGATGCTAGGAGACTAGCACAAGAGGCTGAAAGTTGGTTAAAGAATGTAGAAGAAGAAATAAAGAAAGATGCGGAAGAAGCAGCAAAGAAGGATGAAGAAGAAAGAAAGAAGAAGGAAGATGAAGAAATAAAGAAAAAACAAAAGGAGAGTGAAGGTCTAAGGTTAGTAGGAGATAAGAAAGACCAGCAAACTATTGAACAGACAGATACACAAGAAGCACACGACCACACAGATCCAGGGCATCAGGATAATCCTGAGCTTCAAGAGCCTGCTGCAACTTCTGGCAGCACTATAGGACATGTTGTTTTTTCTAGTTTAAATCTGATACCTTTTATGCAAAAGGAGGGAGAAGAAGTCCCTGATTTTAGCACAATCTTTTATGACAAGGAGAAAAAGAGGATTGTCAAAAGGACCGAGAAAAAGGTCGAAATAGGAGGACAATCAGGCATGATGGTCACTGATAAAAATTTGGTGTATGGGACAGATAAAGATCCTTGACTGACAGCCAGAGTTGGAGTGGCATTAATCCAGGCCATTGAAGAGAATGTAGATAAACTTATGACAGACCTTGGGCAATCAAGGAAAAATGCTACACAATTAAAGGACACTCTAAGAAAGGAGAGGGATGAAGGCAACAAGTTGAAGAGAAAATTCGAATATATGCAAAATGAAGTAAAGACTTCAAAGGCAAAGCTCCAGACTCTATAGGCAAGCAAGATGGCCTTGGAAGTCTCAATAGAGAAAAATGAAAGGGATGCTCAGAATAGTCTAGCCGAGCATCAAAAGATACAGCTAGAGTATCAGGGGTTGAGGACAGAGAACAATGGCCTCAAAGCATCATATGAAACTTTGAGTGCAGAAAAGGACCAACTATAGAGTAAAATTGTTGAGTTGGAGGCACAGAAGGTCACTGCAGAAGAAAGGGAAAAGTAATTTCAAGTGCAAGTAGCATATTTTGAAGACAGATTGCTTCATTAACAGCATCACTGAAGGATGCCAGTGAACAGCAAGCTGATATCCAGCCTCTAAAGGAGCATGTCCTAGCCCAAAGAAGAAGAATGCACTAACTGCAGGTGTATAAGGAGGAAGAAAGATGCAAAATCTTACAGATTGATAGCAGGTTGGAGGAAATCTTGGAAACTACCTATTATTTTGTAGATAGGTCTCAAGATATTTTGGAAGTCCTGATTGGAAGAATAGTAAGAATAGAAACCAATGAAGAAATCCCTGCAGATTTACCAACCAAAGATCAACATAGCTTGAAGCAGGATTACGACCTATTAGAATTTGCAATAAATACTGCAGAAGAATTCAAGAAGACTGTGAAGAAAATGAGAGTAGCCTGTACTGAATACTGCATAAGGGTGTTGGTCACCTACAACAGATGCCAAGTGGCTGCAGAGCAAATATTGGATACATTACCAGAGCACGAGCTATTCACAGAACTACTACAGAGCAGGTACCAGGAGGATGAACAGAAGATACAATAGGTCAAATATTTAGATGAGCAGATCCTGAAGAACACAGTAGCTCATTCAACAGTCAGCATCCGTTTACTTGAAGATCGGCTACGTTTGAGTCCAGCAAGAGTAGAAGTGGTTAGGAATCAGGCTACAAAATATGAAATAAACATTCGGTTTCTTGAACCTTCAGATTTCAAAAGCATAGCAGCTGAGGCCCAAGCGTGGAAGAAATTCATCAATGATCAAGCGGGGTCCTCCTTATGAAAATGCTCTATTAAATTCTGTTTTGAAATGTAATGTATCGTAAATGAATAATCACTCACCAATGGACAAATTTTGGAAATGAATAATCACTCACCAATGGACAAATTTTGGAAATAGAATATCAACATCGTATAAACGGAAACACATAGCTGAAAGGGCCTAATATTTTTTTATTTTCACTTACCATTTGGGAGTCTATGTTGTCAACGTGCTTATTTCATACTTTCATGCGTGCTTATTTCATACTTTCATGCTTATTGTTGCTTATGTTATCATTTGAAATTTTATATCTCACTCTACATGATTTTTCCATTATTACATGCATTATTTTACTCTTCTTCTTATAAACTAGTTCAAATCTTAGCTTTGGAGATTGTTGTTGTACAAATAATAAGTAAAGATTTTAAGGAGTTTTGTCATGTGCATGGTGTTGTAATGTAATATAATAAGTAAATATTTTAAGGAGTTTTGTCATGTGCGCGGCATTGTAATGTATTAAAATTTTGTCATGTCACTCTAAAGAGGATAATTAATGCCATGTAACCATACTACAAAATTAGACCTACTAAGTTGTTGGTGTGTAAATTCATTAATTAATATAATGGGTCATACTCATGGAATAAGGTCCACTGCATAGTTGGTGGTTAATAAATGTAATAATGAGAGATAGTTGACATTGGTCCCTAAGAATACTCATGAGAGAGTATATAAACACATGTATTTCAATGTATTGACTATATTGAGATATTGTGTTCTAACAAGCATGGCTTGTGGAGCGATTCCTTCCATAAGGAGTAGATGATGGTCTTACCCTACCTTAAGGGTTTTCTCTATAATCTTGGTGTTAATTATTATGTGGGAACGTTTTTTATTCTGAAGTTTAAGAGTTTTGTCTTTTATCTACTAGGGTTTTCTACAAGTGGTATCAAAGCTATGAAACCACATGTAGATAGACTTGGGTTTAGGTACCTAACATTACATCAATTATCATCCCTATATACAATACAACGTCATATAAAATATTAGGTATCTAACATTACATTAGTCATCCTCCCTGAATACATTACAACGTCATATAGAAACATTTACATAGAAGTACCTTCTATTTATGAGTTGAAGTTAGCATAGTGCTTGCGAAGCATTTAATGCATAAAATATCATTTTTCCTTCGGGTTGTGAGTTTTAGGAAGCATAACCTTTTAAAAAGAGAAGAAAATCTCTTACGCATTCTTTCTCATCTACTAACATTTCTTTGGGTTACACAAAGAGCTAGAGTTAGTAAATTTTGGGTTCCCAAAAATCTAATCAATAGGAACCCATTCCAAATAGGGTCCATATGTATCCCCTTATTTGTATGCAAGGGCCTTCCAATGAGAATAGTGAATAATTATCATTGAAATGTCAGAACACTTTACATTTTTTTAGATATGAACTACATTCATATTGAACATTAAACAAAGAGAAAGTAGACACAGTGTACAATTGAAGTCATAAAAGAAAAGATAATTTAATTAATGTCCAATGAATGACCATAAAAGTAGGCCAATAGGACTACTAAATACAATAACGTCAATATAGAGTGGGAACTCAAAAACAATTTATATTAAAAGAAAGGTGGCAGAAAATAAAGTAAAGCATTGATCTAAGCTAAGATTGAAGATCGCATTGATAGTGGAAACCATATCTAGGAGAAAAATGTATAAGGAGAGTGGTTCTAAGATCTAGAATACAATTAATGAAAGCATAATAAGGTCCACTAGAGATAACTCCTCTAACATTTAAGGTTGAATGGAGGAAACTTTGAATAGAAGAATGTTTGGGGAACGATCTAGAGGAGGATTTGGATTGTATACTATGTTGATACCTGAAAGAGGTTTCCCATCATTGAGGCATGGGTAACTTCATAGAATATTAGTGTGGGATATGTAATGGAAATGTCATTGGGTTCTATGGAACCCAAGAATAACCCTCTAAGCCCCCTTGCATATAGTATTGGAAGTAATTCCATTATTGATTCCTCCTTTTGGTACCCTTAGCAAATGGGGACACCACAAAGAAGGAAGTGATCATCCAAGTGAAGACTAGTCTAGCAGGTGGCCAAAGAATTTGAGAATGGAGTCTGAGGGCCTTTTTAATGTATAAATCCAGACATATTTGGTCAAGATATCAAAATAAAATAGAGAGGATCTATGAATCCCTAAACAAACAATGGAATCATCCTAAGATCTTGTAATACATAGGGAAACATAATATGAATTGCTCATTTGTCTCAACCTCCCAAAGATGGCACAATAGGGAAATCCTATACAACAGGTTGAGACAATACTCTACCTCCACTTGAACTCTACATGAATTCGCTTTGAACTATCTCATGAGAGTATGAAAAGGATGCATCTAGTGATGGGGAGTGCAAAAAAGTTTAAAATGAGTCTATCTCTCAAATCCATGATGTTCTCTTCATGAAAAACCACCTTCATACGTAACCCGCTTGATGGGTCTAACCAAGTGGCATGTATATACTACTTATATATGTTGTCCTATCATGTACAACTTTTTCCTAGTAGGTAAGAGGTGGCCAAGTGAATCAAGAGAGTAACTAAATAGAGGGACATGGTCCATCAAAAGACCCTAATACTCCAAATATTTAATATCCCCATAAACCATCAACAAGCTCACCCCAAGGGGGCTAGCCAAAGTAATGGACTTTCAAATGAATGATAGGCCAATAATGGATAACAATTCAGACTTATTGCCAAGTTGGTAAAAATTTGAAAATGATATAATATGAGCCCAAACATAACAATATCTCAAGCTCCAAGGAGCAGGCACCAAACCATACAAGAATGATGAGCAGATAAACTATATATTTACACTTGATAATGTGTTCAAGGAGAAGGGTTTTCACCCTCTTAGTCATGGCCCAATCAAACTCTTGAAAGCAAGGCCTCCAAACCTATAAACCATAAAGGACTATGTGTTAGATGATGGAGTCCATGCAAGATATCTTAGATGAGATGGACTATAATTGGTGTTGGAAACATTGTCACTCAAGCAAGACTAAGGACACGTGCACCATGTTGACAGGGCGCTTAAGAGCGTGCCTTAAACTGAAATGGGACCATGAGCATTGTACGCCCAAGTATTTGTAGGCATCGGTGATCTTGATCTCTTTCTCGGTGAAGAAAAAATGATTATTTAAGAGAAACTTATTTAACCCATTGAAGATCCCAACCTTAGTTTCATTTAGGTTGACTATCAATTACCAAAGACCACAAAAAAAGACTTGAAGAATTTTTTTTCGATCATAGCCATAAAAGACTATTCATTCTCACAAAAAATCTTATGTTGAAATGTCATGTTGATTGGTATCAATGTGAACATCATTGTTTAATTGTTGGTTTTAGGATGACTAGTCCCTATCTAAAACCAAGGTTATGACACTTTAGGAAGCATGCCATGAAATTGCTAGAAAATATGTGGAGAAGAACATCCAACGTTGTGCATGACAACTAGGTTACTAATTTCACATGTGAATACAACACATCGTGAGAAAATGATTCAAATGGATGTTGTGCAATATCCTAATGGGCCTTACCTCATGCCACATGTACACTACATCCGATTAGATAGAAGGATCCTTCACAAGAAGCAACCTCCTACTAGCATCTTGGATACTATGAACATTCTAGTAAACACTCTGATATGTATAGAAGTTGCCTCTATGAAATCACAAGGAGTATCTAAATATAATCAAGCATCATAGTCTCCTTGCAAATCCCTTGTTGGAGCAGGATCCCGCAGCTACAGAAGAAGCTGCTAGTTTTGGCGGAAAAAGGACAGGGCAGAGCTACGACGCCGTAGCACGTTTCCAGCTGGAGAGCAGAGCCGGAAACCATGACTTTTGGGATAGAAAAGTCAAGAAGGCAACGGTACCCGAGCGGCCGAGAGAAGAAAGCTCAACCACTACATTGAAGGCAGCGGCGGAAGACAGGAGGGCTTAGCGACCCTCATAAAGAAGAAGGAGCAACGAGGCTCAAGCATTGAAGGCGAAGGATAGAAAGAGAAGCGGTGCATAGTACCCATGGTCAGTGCCGAGAAGCATGGAAGACTGCAGAGAGCTGCGGTGTGACGAGAAGCGGCTACCTCAAGGACAGAGAGGACCGACTGTCACTATTTAGGGTTTGGGTTTACTGTTGGGACAGGCCCACAGTGTTGTAATGGCGAGACCTTCGGGCTGCCTATAAAAGCTTGCATTTTTGTATTGTAAAGGGTTAGCTAATCAGTCAGTTAGTTAGTTGGTCAGTTGATAGTTTTGTAGACTCAGGAATCAGTCAGACAGACTGCGTTGTAACGATCTAGACACCTAGTTTGTCTATGAGTCATTTGAGTCTGTATGTAACCATCCACAGAGAGAATAGAGAGGGAAGGATATATTGGAAGAAAGGCAACATAGAGATAGACCAGAGATCTAGAAGAGACCTTGCGCTGCATATGCAGTGCAACAGACTGTGCTAACTTCCCTCAAGATATATAATAGAAGCATAGTTTGGTGGACGTAACTCCCATCCCGGGGGTGAACCACGTTAAATCTGCGCGTTATGTGTTGTATGAATGTGATTGTATTTGCTTATTGTTACCGGTTATTATGCATGTAATGTTAGTTGCAGTAGGTGAATGTATGTATTGTTCCGCTCATGATAATACAAGAGGATAAAGATAAGTTGAAGCATTTTAGTAGGTTGTTTAAAGACTCCTTTATGTCTGTCTCTAACGACCAGTTACTCACAATATACTTCTGAGAAGTAGAGTTTCGCACATCGGCACAGTCAACGCTAAGAGCGCAAAGTCGTAGTGGTAAGATATCGCAGAGAGGCGGTATCGCATCGGCAGAGGAGTTGCGGTGCGCGATACTGCGAGCTGAGGGCTTAGCGTTGAGGAGAGGATGGGTGTTCCGCGATGCGCAGAGATGCGGTAAGGTTGGGAATATTGTGAGTAAGTGGAAGTTGTGCGACGCGAGAGGAAATCGTGCGACTTGCGCAGGGTTAAGCATCGCACGGGTAAAAGTGCTGCGAGTAGAAGGGGACGTGCGATGCGCAGAGCTAGTTGATCTAGTGGCGCGCAGGAGTAAGAGAGAAGAAGTAGGATGCGCAGAACCTGGTCCAAGACACTTGAGTCTTGGCCAACCCATTAGATTCACTTCGGGTGAGACTTCAGATCGCTTCGCGGTCTGTCGCCGAAAGGGCCAGTGAGTTTTGGGTGTTGTTGATTAATTATAGTAAACCCGGGTCTGCCCAAGCAATCAACAAATGGTTCTGTTGCTGGTTTGAACGACTGGGAGTCAATGTTCTGTTGGCATCCTACGAGAGAAGAGTTTCACTAGTGGCTGGATTCAGACTTAAGGGAGTTCGCCAAGAAAGAGAATAGGAGTCCGAGACTAAGCACAGAGGCCTGGCTAGAGAAGCATATCGCTTCAGACA
>LPNX010163571.1:435843-456094 GCA_001517045.1 Pseudotsuga menziesii | reverse complement strand
CCCCCACTCATCTATGCCTGAGCAAATCATAAATTTTATCTTTAAGGTGAAATTGGGACCAGAGCCTCTGATAGAAAAAGGGTGCAAGAGGTTAACCCGTCGGGATGCTGAATAGGTCCGCTGGCAGCGGGTACCGACCTGTGGTATGAACAGGCAAACCCATCAGGGTGCTGAACAGGCCTGTTGGCAATGGGGCATCTGCGTGGGGAAGAAGCTTCTTAGATGTTATAGTTACCCCACCGGAGTACTGAACGGGCTTGCTGGCAGTGGGTTCTGACTCTAATGTCTCCTTTCACAGCCTCATCCATACTTGTCCATATGAACGATGTATCTACGTAAAGGTAAAAGAGAGGTCATAAGGGTGGTTAAATAAAATTTAATAAACTCCTTGAAAAAAATTAACTGATAGCCAATTGATAATCATCTCCAGCCGTTCTGCATTTTGGGTTACCTGATTCTTGTAAAAAAGAAAGTTTATGCCTGATATTTTCTAAGTTCTGAACATAGCTGAGAATTTCAGTACAGTTTTTGGCACTACTCAAACTATCCTGTGTGAAGCTGGGTCAAAGAGGACTACTATTCCATTAGCTTCTGTTAGCATTCCTTTTTGTCCTATGGCCTATGTCTTGGTGGAAATAGTTCTGTATGAATGGCAAGAATAAAGTTTGCATTTATGAGTGTTGAGCATTGTAATTACATAGGAGTAAGGGTGCTTGATTGAGGTTTGCATTCTGATTGTTTGTTTTGTATTGTTAATAAAAATCGATTTTGATGACCTAGTTTGGTTTCTTGTGTGATTATGAGCAGCAGTCAGTTGAAAATGAGGTAATTAAACTATAAATTGTTCTGGTTTAAAACTATAAACTGTTTTGGTTAAACAAATTTCAATTCAGTTTATTTGTTTATTAATTCATTTAAATATTGCATATTGGAAAAGTTAATGGTTTAACATTATTGCGTGAGAGCCTTTACTTGAATAGCACAGCTGCTGCTCAAGATGCTGATCACTTTTGTTTCCCTGTATCAATATGAAAACACTGCTGTGTTTACATTGGCTGAAGTATTGGATAGAATGCTGGATGAGGTACCATAATAGAAATTTTTGCAAATTGACATGGCAAAGGTAAAACTGCTGGTAAAGGTAATGTACATGGCATGATTTGGTAAGTTTTAATTGCTATGTATTGAGGTTTATGGTTATAATTAAATGTTTTTTTTTTGCCATTACTAAAATTTAATGAGCTGTGAACTATCATGATAACTTTGGCACTCATTTAATTGATATATCACAGTTTTTCTTTTATGTTGTTAATCTGGACAATATTTCATCCTTTATTATTCATTGGCAGCCTGTAATAAAAATCATAACCTTGTTTTATTGCAATTGGGGTTTTTAAGTGTGATGCGGTTAGCTATTCCAGTTCAGTTAATTTATGAAGACTCCTTGATAGTTATTTCATGGCTCAATCGACTGTTGGCATTTGATGTTCTTTTTTGATTCCTTGGTGCAAAGATATAAGATATTTGATTCACATGGCTCCTCAGGTGATCTTCAACCACGTTTTCCGGGAGCATAATTCTCTAGTAGCTGGACTTTCCAAGAAGGCCCTGAATTTGGATTTGGGCCATGGTTACTTCTTTGAGTTTTTGGATGGCAAGGCCGTTAATGAGGGCTACTTTGTTCTATTTTAGATGCTGAGTTTCTCAGCTTTGTGCCATCAGCTTTATGTATTTTTCTCATGATTTGTTTTGGATTAAGTCCTTTTGCTTGCAAGTTTTGCTCCTGGAACACTTGATTGTTGATCACCACCGATGTTCATCAGCATATCTGACCTGCTACATGCGGGAATGATGAGTAAAGTCTGCAAAATCACAGACTTTAGTTCTATCAGACTTTCCTTTGAGTTCCAAATCTGGTTGTATGAGACTTTCTTGCAGAGGGACCTGCAAGATCTTTGGGTTGGGGGAGATGTTGGTCTTCTATTATTAGCTGTCTAATACATCGCTTTCTATCATAACACTTATAAAACCATATGATATATTAGTTTTATTACTGTTTATTTGTATGGTTATGTTTCTATGGAGACCCACGTGGGCAAATGCTTGGTGAGTGATATTTTTTGGTTAGTTTATATCGTTTTAGGCATAAATTGGTTTTTAAATCTCCACATCTATATATCCGGTAAATTGATGGCTTGTTATTTTTTTTGTGCAGGGTTTTCAGCGCTCCAGGGCAGGTTCATGCTAGCTGCACCAGCAGATTTGGGGGCTTCGATCCACATTTTGGGTGTCTCTTGAGCTTTCATCGCCTTACAGATGCCTACGCAGACTTTCTAAGTGCTGTTTTGGGGATGATCTTTGATGAAGGAGCTGTTACCCTCCATTTTTAGCAGTGTATGGATCTCAAGCAGTCTGGCAATGTCATTTCCGTCCTTGATCAGGACCCTGATTTCGGGCTCGATTTATGAACAATCGGTTGGGAATTGTTCAAAACGGTTCGAAACCCACTTCACTAATGGCCCTATTTACCCCTAATCGCGGCCCGTTTTCAGAATTTCTGAACGAATGTGGAGAAATCCTTTCTGGAACAGACATGGTTTTGCCAGATTTGGTGTTGGCCGTTTTCTGGGTAGTTGCTCAAATCTCTGCATTCTGGGATGGATCCTGTCCATATGTTCATGTATAAATAAAGCTTAAGAAGAGGATGTTAAAAAAATATTTTAATACTCCATTTTATTAATACAACCAGCGTTTATTCTCTTTACGGTTTCAATTTAGAGCTGGAAGGCGTTGAGGAAGGGCCCCCTTCAGCACCAACCTTGTTATTTTGCATTGTGTGTTTTGTAATCACAGGTTAATGTCTCTATTCTTTGATATTGTTATATAGAATGCTGATAGTTTTACTCATATGAATGACTGCAGATTCTTAGTCACTTGTAATTGAATTAGCTTGCTGAGTAAATTCAGGAATAGTTTGTCTTTAACGCCCCTTTCTGGTTTCAGCGTGGACTGTGTATTAATGGCCATGATTATTGTTTAGGGTTATTGTCTTTATAAATTGTGTGATGGCTTGATTCAAGTTTTTCTTTATGAAAGATTACAGGTAGACTGAGTTTTAACATTGTTTTTATTGCCAGCATATAGTGAGACAGCGATAGACTCTTCTTTTTATTGCTAGTATATAGCGAGATAGCGATAGAAGCTACGGGATTGGGTTAGACTCTGTTTGTTCACAATACTGTAAAATAAATTAAGAAATGGTGTGGGTTTAAATATTCTCTTCGATTTCCAGTATGAAGCATAGTATTGGCAATTTGGTTAATGAAATTGACTCTAGCTGTTGAAGAGCCTTTTGCTGCAGCATGGAAATAGTTAATGAACAGCTCATCCTTTTCACTTTCAAGTTTGCAGAGCCGTAGGGTATCTTGTTGAAATTGCACAACACTTGTAATATTTTGTAGAAGGCTTGAAGATTGGAATCTATAAAGCAGATAGGGCTTTGTTAATAATCCTTTAAATAAGTGATTAAATAGGAAGAATTGTGCTGTTTGACATTGATGAAATAGGTTTTGTAAATGCTGCTTCCTTGAATTAACACCAGCTTCACAGTGTGCACATGCAAACCAGAATTAGTGAATATTTTTCATACAGTCCTATTATTGATTAATGAGCATTGTTTGTATAACCTTGGCATTTTTCATGTGTGCATTAATGTGCATAAATAAAACAGAGTATATTTAAATAACAAAAAACCAGCCAAGCTTCATCATAATAGGTTGTGTGTTGACCATTTAAAGTCAAGAGATTACAGGTGTTACTCTGGCAATAATTTTAGAAGTGTTAGTGTGGAGTGAAGCATTAGATCTCATAGGATTATAGTGGAGTTTTCAGGTCAACAGATCATAGTTATTGTGAAACTTATTAAGCTCTTTCATTTGTAGAATAAATTACCAGCACTGTAGCTGAGTGTGGATTGTTGAGTGTTTTAGGGATTGCTGTAGGGCTTGTTTAATTTATCTGTAGATTGTTCTTTTTGAAGCATTGTTGTAGGTAGGATTTCTCTGAAAGATTGTTGTAGGTGGAATTTCTCTGAAAGATTAGGGTTGTTTTAAAAACTATCTTGCCTGCACATATAGTGTAGCAGCTCAAAGTTTACGATTGCCCGGTTGATAATTAAATTGAGGTTAATTAAGTAACATTAATTTTGACCAACAGTTTAAATAAAAAAATATAAAGGTGATGTCGACCCACTTGTCGACCTGGAAATTGAAGGATACCATGTCCGACAAGTAGTGCTCGACTTTGGATCACAAGTAAACATCATGACTCATGACACTTGGGAACAAATGGGTAGACCTTGACTATATGAGTCAGGCATATACCTGAAACTAGCTGACCAGGGCCTAATTGAACCTATTGGAGTCTGGAAAAATGTTGACAAAACTATAAAATGAATCTTGACCAAAGTCAACTTCAAAATCATTGATCCTAAGGAAGGATCCAGTTCCTTCCCAATGTTAGTAGGTCGACCTTGGGGTAGAAAGATGAAAGCATCGATATCCCTGGACAAAGAGAGAATCAAATTAAAAGGAAATGGACAAAAGGTCATTGTACCTATTCATCCATCTCAAGGAGAACCTTGGAATAAACCTATCGATGAAGAAGTCGACATCCGAAAACTCTACCAGATTCAAAACAATGCAGATTATACAGAACCTAATATCTACGGAGAACTTAATTTAGGCAACCAAGACTCAGTCAGTTACAATTCAGATGTAGAATTTTATGATTGAGAGATCGAGAAATACAAAACACAAGCAAGAGGGTGTTGGACTATTCAAAAAGTACAGAAAAAGCCCACCCAACAGTGCTTCATAGTGTCCATTGTCCCAAAAATATTTGAGAATAAAATTAGGGAATACCCTACTTTACAACCTACCAATGTAAATACTACACAAATACCAAGATACAAGGAAAGAGAATCACCAGTCATGCAAGTAGAACAAATTTCCAAAAATATTGGTGACCATGGCCGACTTCAAAGCCTAGTAGAAAATATTGGGTTCGACATCTCAAATGATGATTGACCAAAAATGGCAAAGATTGGTGACTACTGGAGTGAAGAGCAGACCACAGAGATAGTGAACTTGTTAAAAGAGTTCTAAGATGTATTTGCTATAGATTATAGAGACCTCAAAGGATTAGTCCACGAAATGGGAGAAATGAAGATTGACACTAAACCTGATGTTCAACTTGTGAGGAAAAGGCCATATAAGCTAGATCACAAATACAAAGAGATAGTTAAAAAGGAAATTGATAACATGCTTGCAGCAAGCATCATCTATCCTGAAGACCAATCAGAATGGGCAATTCCAATGGTTGTACAACCTAAGAAACATGATCCGACCAAACTAAGAATTTGTGTCGACTTCAGAGAACTAAATAAAGTGACACTAACAAACCCATTTCCAACTCCTTATGCAGATCAAATATTAAATGAGGTTACAGGACATGAATGCTACTCATTTACAGAAGGATTCTCAGGTTATAACCAAGTACCAATAGCTAAAGAAGACCAGAAAAAGACAACCTTTGTATATGAATTTGGCTCATTTGATTATTAGGTTATGCCTTTTGGATTAAAAAATGCACCTGCAATGTTTTCTAGAATTGTTGTCAAAACATTTCAAGAATATATTTACAAGACCATGGTAGTATACTTTGATGATTGGACAATATACTCCATGTTCAAAGATCATTGCAAATGGCTCAGGCTTATGTTGGAGAGATGTCGACAAATTCAACTATCCCTAAACATTAGGAAATGCATATTTGTGACCCCCATAGGGATATTATTAGGGCACATTGTCTGTAAGGAAGGTATTAAGGTTGACTTTGCAAAAATCAAAATTATCCTTGACCTAAAACCACCAGTAAACCCAAAACAAGTCAGGGTGCTACTTGACCACACAGGTTATTATAGAAAATTTATAAGGTGTTATTTAGATATGACCTATGCACTAGAATATCTATTAAGGGAAGATAAAGAGTTCAATTGGACAAAAGAGTGCCATCTATCATTTGAAAAATTAAAAATAAAACTAGTCGAAGCACCAATCCTAAGGTTTCCAAACTGGTCAATCAAGTTCCATGTTCATATTGATGTATTAGGCGTAGCAATAGGAGCAATATTAACTCAACCAGGAGATGATGGAATGGATTATCCTATAGTTTACAGTAGCAGAAAATTAAACAAAGCTGAGAGAAACTATTCCACAACAGAAAGAGAAGCATTAGGAATGGTCTTTGCATTACAAAAATATTGACATTATCTTCTAGCTAACCCATTTATATTCTATACAGACCATCATGCACTTAAATATATCATTAATAAACCACTACATCATGGAAGGATTTGTCGATGGCTACTATTATTCCAAGAATTTGAATTCGAAGTTGTTGTCAGACCAGACAAGTTAAATGTCTATCTCGACAATTTATCCTAAATCAACATAGGAGAAGAGCCGACAAGAGTCAAAGATGACTTACCTGATGCACATCTATTTCAGATAGACACAGTCCCAGCAGAATTAGAAGAAATAGCCTAGTGCTTAGAAGATGGAAAAGCACCATAAGGAATGAGTACAAAGAAGAAGCAGATATTATCTATAAAGGCTACACCATACAGTCTTATAAATGGATTCTTATACAAAATGGGATTAGATGACATCCTCAGAAGGTGTGTACTAGAACATGAACGAGACAACATTATGCATGAAGCACATTATGGACCTATAGGAGGACATTTCCAAGCAGACACAACTGTAAAGAAAATCCAACAGTCAGGGTTATGGTGGCTGACACTTCACAGAGATTGAAATTTTTTTGTCAGTCAATGTGATAGATGTCAACGACTAGGTCGACCTCTCCCTAGCATGGAAATGCCTTTGATATCAGTAAACCCAAGTTTTACATTCAAAATTTGGGCCATCGAATTCATAGGACCATTCCCTATACCAGAAAAAAGAATAGGGGCAAGGTACATCATAACTGCAGTCGAATATGTAACTAAATGGGCAAAGGCCGAACCAGTCAACACATGTTCTAGTGAGATAGCTGCTAAGTTTATCTATGAGAATATCATCACCAAATTTGGATGTCCACTAACCCTAATTAGCGACCAGGGAACACACTCATCAATATAATTATCAAAACCCTAATCGACTAGTTCCAAATCGACCACCGTCGGAGTATAGCATACCATCCTCAGTCGAATGGAGAAATTGAAGCATTTAATAAAAAATTAACAAGAGGACTAACCAAAATATGTAATGCTTATAAGGACGACTAGGACAAGAAAATACCTGCAGTATTATGGGCATACAGAATAGAATATAAATGCTCGACCGACCAAACTCCTTTTCGACTAGTCTATGGACAAGAAGCAGTAGTTCCACTACACTTTCGACAGCTGACACCTATTATCACAGAGATCCTACATGTCGATGTCGAACAAGAAAGAAAGGACTGACTATTGCAACTAAGCAAGCTTGAAGAACACCGACTAATGGCAATACAACATCAAGAAATCCATAAATAGAAACAGAAAGCATGGCACGATAGAAACATCAAAAACAAAAACTTTTCAGTAGGAGATCTTGCTTTACTATACAATAGTCTAGTAAAGAGTAAACCGAAAAACCTCCATACAGAATGTATGGGACCCTATGTTGTCGAAGAGATACATACCAACGGATCAGTCCGACTAAGGATGTTACAAGGCATAGTATTTCGAAAACTTGTTAATGGAGCCCGACTAAAACACTACAGAAACTAGAAATAAACATAGTGAAAAAAAAATCCTATAACGACCATAACGGTTAAACCAAAAGCTATAAAAATCTAAAAATCCAAAAAGCAAAATAATACCGTACATGCAGAAAACTATGATAGGAAATTACCATTTCTACAACCGACATCATGCCCATTGACATAACGCCATCGACCATTTTCATAACCGACATTTACCGATGACCTCAACAGTCCCATCGTGCATTCATGACCTTGAGCACCAAAAGAAATTCTCCATTAATGCACACTCAAGTGTTCCAGCTAGAACATCACGTCCGCTATTGATAAAATTCTCGACAAAAACATCCAAAGAATCCCCTATAAATACTGGACCACCGAAGGATCATTCACCGCAATTCATACCGAGAGAGCATCAAAGCATCCAGACGACTGAAAGCCGAGAATACCTTAGCAAAATCGACCACCAAACCAACAAGATGGCACCCAAAGAGACTAGAGCCTCAACCAAAGCCAAGGAATTACAGACTGCAGAAATACCTTTAGTATGAAGGATAAAGAACATTAAGAATGCTAAGGTGCATGAAGGCTCATGGCAAAAAATATGGATCGAGATGCAAGAATGGGCTTATGTCAACAAGAAGCCTACTCAAGCTGCAGAGGAGAAGGACTAGTTTATGGGCCCCGACATGGAGAGAATAGCTGAAGTCTCCATTTTAGAGAAGATGTCAATTTTATCAAGTCTAACTACACTCACCATCGACATCCAGAAAATATTGCAAAGTTGGATAGATTTCCAACATCACCTAGCAGTGACAGCCTCAGCAATTGTCGAAGTCTGTGTACAGAAAAGACTGACCATCAGACTTCATAGCCCATGAAGACCAGGAACATCATAATGACTACTAAGATAGATAGGAAGAATTTTGTACCTCCCTGTTTCTTCGGGATGAAGAAACATTTTGTTCATGGGAGAGATGTTGGACGAGCAAGTCGATAAGTTGACTTGAACAATAGTCGACTTAGTCGATCAGCCGACTAAGTCGATCAACCGACTAAGTCGATTGGCCAACTAAACTAGAGATTAGGCCGGCCACCTAAGGTCGTGTCGGTTCACCGAACTGACATGTAGTTATTTTGTAACTATTTTTTAATTATATATATTAGGCTGTTGAGCTAGATGAGAACTTGGTTCAATTCTCTGTATTGTATGGACCCTCTCATGCTAATATAATCTGTTATTCAATCTATTAGTTCTTGTCTCTTGTCTCTGTTAGGTATGTATGCTTCAGTATGTATTATTGGTAACCTTATGTGATCTGTGAGATTACAACACTAATGAACTATGATGAAGATGTTGAATTCCTGAATGTATGTTTGCTTCCACTGTGTATGTGAATGACTATGCATCTTAGCATGTTTTATGTTTTAAGAATTTTATTTCATCATTTTATGTATGTTCATGTTCATGGGGCTAGTTTTCTGGATGTTTGATGGTTTGGTAGTGTCCTCTTCGTCAGTAGGAGGGTCGGGGATGTTACAGGGCTGTTGCCCCTAGGTATGAGGGGTGGTACTGTGGTAATGATAGTGGTTAGGGTCAGTCCACCACTAATGGGTTGTGGACTCACCAAAGCGTTTGTAGTGGTGCTAGGGCCAGTAGCCGCGATTGTGGTGGTAATGTGAGGCATGGACATGGGTCCACTTCCAACTAACCCTCTAAAGAATGGATCAAGATTCATGCCAGACATGGGGCTAGATGGTGGAGTGATCAGGTGTGGTTCGGATTGGTAGGAATTTGAGTCGGAATCAGAGACTATATGGCCTTCTGAAGGTGAGGAGGGTTGTCGAGCTTGGCCTCAATGGTGATGGTTTAAAGACCCAAATTGAGGGGGGTCTCCTTTCATGCGTAAGGAACAGCGTGGGGGATCAATGGTGTCTTGTTGGTGGTGACTGGTAATGAATTTTGGACCCTGATTTGATGGCTTCTTATTGGTTCACAAGTGGTCACTTGGCCACAAAGACTTCCAAAACACAACGCTTGGCTTTTTCCTGACACAGGCATTCTATTCAATTGGAAGGGGTCGTTGCTCATTTTGCTTAGCAATTCCTCTTGTTGTCCAGCTACTTTGGGGTTCCCGTGGTACTCCTCACAATGCGTTTGTGGGAAGATCCCAAGTACTTGCCACCGTTATGGAAATTAGGGACTTATGTCCTCAAACAACAAAATTTGGATTAAGTAAATTGGTTACTTTTTAAGGTTTGCTCGGGGTCATGAACCGAGTTTGGTTTAATTATATGGTGTGTTTGTGTGTGTACTGTGTGTATGATTTTTGTTTATTTTTATTGTTTGTTGCTTGTGTGATAAGAAAATAGTACTAGAACTTGTGCAAGATCGGGCAATAAGAAACATACAAACCAATAAAACAAACAGAACCAAAGCACTACAAACTGTAAAATTTTAATTAGCATTGTGACTGCCCTGATTTTGTATCCCTCTTGGTCTAATAAAGAGTGTTCGGCTCTCATTAAAGTGGGAACAAGCCCACCCATAGATTTACAGGTCACTCTTCAAGTGCAAGGTTTCTCAACAAGGAGGATGTGAATGTTGTGAAACCCCCAACGGTTTCCACCCCCTCTATCATCCAAGACACTTGCTTTTATTAGACCAAAGCAATAACATCAATAGGTTCCTATTACTATGCTTATTCAACCCTTCGTCTTATCTCAGAATACCCTCAAGGATGATGACTGAGTAGAGGAGGAAGGGCCAAATAAGGAGATTAATTTTCAATTATGTTTTAATAATATTGAAATAATAGACTTGCATAAACTTAACCTAGCAATAAACAAATTTTATTTTGTAAACAATTTAACCATACAAGCAATCGAATATGAAACTACTTACAAAAAAGATAGGTTGCTCCTGGTTGCTAGACAGCGACGACTGGGTCACACAGACAGTCCGAACAATAGTGACAAGAAACCTAAGAGGTAGGTCGTTCCTTTCGGGGCTGAATAGGTGACTGGGACACTCCTTTCATGCCTGAATGAGCCTCTGGGTTGCTTCTAGGCTGAACCAAGCAGTGACAAAGCCTCATTAGAGTAAATTTCAACTCAAAATGGGCCTTTTAACTTTAACTCAAATTCCATGTCATCATGTGTTAGCCAATGAAATTGCTTTAAATTTGAAATACCGTATAAATCTTAAACACCTTTTTAATATAAATTTGGGTTAGGTATCATAAAAAAAACTACTTTTTTTGTTTGTATTTTCAACATATCTCCTCGTGTTTATACTCAAATTTCAATTGGGAGAGCTCGTTGGATGCGGAATTAAATTCTGCATCCAACAAGTACCCACTCAACATACTTTTGACGGACCTCGCTAGCCCAAAAACAAGAAATACCTGAAAAAACGTGATGATGGTGTCGTCATCACGTTTTTTAGGTATTTCTTGTTTTTGGGCTAGCGAGGTCCATCAAAAGTATGCCGAGTGGGTACTCATTGGATGCAGAATTTAATTCCACATCCAACGAGCTCTCTCGATCGAAATTTGAGTAAAAACACAGGGAGATATGTCGAAAATACAAACAAAAAAGTAGTTTTTTTCTTTTCTTCCTCCAAAATTAATAAATATTATTTTATTATTTTAACTATTATTTTTATTTTTTTTAGGAGGCCCATTTTGAGTTGAAATTTCCTCTAATGAGAGAGGCAGGTCGCTCCTATCGGGGGCAAATAGGTGACTGATTTGCTCTATTCTGGGTTAAATAGGAAACTAGGTCACTCCTTTCATCCCTAAATAGGTGACTTGGCTAGGAACTGAAAATGTTTAAAAACGAAGCCGAGAACAGCTGACAGTAACCAATACTATGGCCGAACCAGCTCGGATCGACCTTCTGAGGGCTCGATTTGGAACAGAAATAAAAGAAAACTTGCAAGAAACTACTAAACAACTATTCAAAACTTGTAAAAACTATTGAAATACCAGGGATCCTAATGGATCGGCCCAATGTGGTCGCCAAACTGTAGCTAGAAAAAATCCCTAGCTATGTGCAAATGCACCTTCCTTCCATCAAAGGGACAGAAAGATAGATTCTACAATGGATAAAAAAAGCTGTAGAAAACTATTAGAAAACATCACAAGTAAATATCTACAAAATACAAACTAAACAAACAAAGATGAGACAATATACCTTCCTATTTGGTTTGAAAGGGGGCCTCCATGCCCAAACTCAGAACAATGCCTCTCCATAGGATGGGATAGTGTGGAGGTTTCCTCAGCACACAAGGGAATGCGCAGATGGAGGAAATGGAGTTGTGGGGATGAATAGCTTGAGAGTGAAGGTCTCTCAAGGTACTCATGCAAGCATACTAACGACATGAAGGAAGAGACATGTGTAGGATGGGGACCTCCACCCCTCTATTTATAGTGTTTCTCAATTTTTAGGGTTTTTAGCCCCTGTTAGGGTTTTGGGCCCTAACTAGGGTTTTAAGCCCTTTTTGCTTGTTTCTTAGCTCCTTTTGAGGTTTTTAAGCCCTTTGAGGGTATTTAGTCCCCTTTGGGGGCTTTAGCTCCCTTTTTGAGATTTTCGGCTCCTTTTTGAGCTTTTTAAGCTCTTTTGTAGGTTTTAAAGCCCTTTGAGGGTATTTTTGGAGCTTTTGAGAGAAAAACATAGGTTAAACATGGGAGTGGAGGTGAAATGAGTTAGGAAATGGATGTCTGAATATGGTGTAGGCTAGATAGAGCAAGTTGAGAAAAATTTTGCGTTAACAAACATGATCAATTTATAAAAAAAATGGGTAAGTGAGTTTATTGTTATCTTTTAATTGAAAATTAATTTCTTTAATAAAAAGATTATTATTGAATGATAATTTTTTTAATAAAACTTCATTTTTAAAGGGTTCTTTTTTTACTAAAACGTTGTGTGATAAGATGAGAAAAGTTCAAAATGTCAAAAAACATTAGTTGGAAGGGCAGCCTTGAAATGAAATTCCAACCCTAGGTAGGACCAACTTGTTGAAAAGCATTCATATGAGCTTATTCACTCATAAGTATCCATTGACATGGTTGATATGAAATGCAAAAGTCAAACTAGATTTCAATCCTTGGTTAAATTAAATAGAATTTCAAAGGATGTCCTAGGAGCTAATTGATCATTTTCATTTCCAATACATGTTCTTATTAGTTGATGTATATAACAATTGGTTTTCTTCTAGATGGAAAATATGTTGATTATCTAGGTCTACAAAACGAGATAGTAGATGAATGGTAATAGTAAAAATCCTCTATATAATTAACTTTCATATGACTAAGATATCATCAAGATAGTCTCATATTGGAAGAAAACACAATATGATGATCCTATAAAATACACATTGGATACTAATTGGCACTAGAAAGTAAAAGAATGGAGGAAAAAAACTAGAAATGGAATACTATTTAGAAACTTCAAGTTCCCTTAAAACTAGGAATCTTAATTTGTATCATCCTACGTTATAAACTGCTTCCTCCCCATAAATGAGATCATGAAAAGGCCCAAAGTACTATATGATAAGTACACAAAATTGCAAAAGATTCCATCATTCATTCTTACTATATCACTTATCTAAGGATGCTTGTACATATATCCAATTATTATTAGAGGTAAAAGAAAATGTGAAGGAAACTCCATGGAGGAAACTTGCAAATAATGAATGGAGGATATTAAAGTTGGGATGGATCATCACTCCTTTCTTTTCTTCCCTTTTTCTGTCTTATTGGATATATATATTACAATAAACTCTAGCATATTTAAAGATAAATATATCATATTGATCATGAATTAATAAAAACTTAAATTGAGCACAAAATATATGAGATTTAACTCGAAACAAAATAAAAACGGGGTTGCATGAATCCTCCAGTAAAATAAATTCATATAGTGAATTATTTAATGGAGCAACCAATCAAAACCCAACAGATATGTGTGCACTTCCCCAATGAAAGAATCGAACCCTGATACGGCATTTACACCTTTTGAATAAATCTGACTGAGATCCATTTCTTTCCTTTTCTTGTTGGGGAAATAAAAATTCCTCTACAACTTCAAAATATGGTGAAGGCATACACACAATAGCACATCCATAGGAACCCCTGAGAGAGGGACACCATAGAAAGCTAGAGAAAATTCATGGATCTTGAAAAATATCCATAAGTTTTCCCATATTATGGAGGTGGACACTGTGAATCAAACTCTTAACCTGAGGTCAAGAAGATTGTAAAATATTCTCTACATAACGATGAATACCCTTGGCTCATGTTGGATGTAGAATATTGTTGGTTAAAAGTGTTTCACTTTGTTTAGTGATATGTGGTGAATGTCAAGAGTTGATCGATGTAATAAATGGTGAGTAATTTTACTCTGATGAATTTAATTAAAGTAGAGGACAATTTCTGTTTTTCTCTACATCCATAGTATCCAGCTTGGACACTCTTCAAGTAGTAAACAAGAATACATTTTTCCATCCTCTCATCTTTGGAGTCTATGGTGGAGAAAGTGTAGCAGTGTTGCACTGAAAAGTTCATGTAGAACAACATAAAGGGGGTGGAGGTTATGGATAAGATATGTCACTACATGGAGGCCGAGTCAAATGGTATCACCTTTAGAGATTTAGGTTTGTTTTTTTTAGGGAGATAATTTCAATTAGGGTTCACATAGCTATTCCATTTTTGCATGTGGTATAGGTATACCCCAGTATAAAAATGGAATCAAGAGAGATTCAGGAACTTGCAGTTCACATTTTTTAAGTTTAATGTTTTATTAGTATTATATATTCATCAATATTGAGAAAAAAACCTAGAGGGTTTTTTAAATAAAAGAGCTAGGTATCTATACCCCATGCTATCAAGAAAGAGTTTTTTTACTTCTAGGCATTGAAATCATAAAGGATTTGAGCAATAGTCATTGTGTTTGTTGAAGCTTGAAACTTTAAACAAAAAATTAGTTTCATATCTGTTATGCCTTTTTATTTCTGCATATGTGTATTCTTCAACTATTGTGGTTGAACTATTTTGTCCATCTATGAGATCCATCAAGTTCCATTCAGTTATGGGCATTTTTTCCCATTTAGTAATACACATGTATGTTATATGTTCATAAATGGGCATATTTTCCCATTCAGTGATATGCATATAATTTGTATTTCATAACTCACACAAGTTAAATAGATTTCACATCTCAGTTAGAGGATTATCTTTCAAAACATGGCATGGACGATTCCATGATCTCACTTGTTTTGCATGCAACCTGTACTTATTTAAAGCAATGATTTATACATAAGTTGTCTTGTTTCTAGACGAATATGGTCCAATGATATATTTCTATATAGATTCTTATAACAAAAAATAAGAAACATGTATTTCAATGTACTGGAGAGATCTTGCAGTGAACCAATATATTTTCTCCCACATATTTCTTTTGGTTTATTTTTATAAATGGTTCAAACTTATAATACATTAATTTTACAACAAGAACTTTATATTCATGAAAAGATGCAGTGCTATATCCATAAGGGGGATATTTATAAAAAATTTTATTAATTTTTCTATGGATATACACCTATTTCCTGGGTCATCGGGACTACATCTTGCTACATTCATGGCTTGTGCATACCTCCCAATACATCTGCAGAACATGGGCAGCTAACAAGTGTGGAGATTAGATTAAGGCCCAAGACTAACCAAATCCAAACCATAATACTAAACATTTTGTCTATTGCATTATAAGTTCTATTTATATGTTGTTTTCTTATGCAAATTCTCCCTCCAGTGGTTGTCATTACTTCTACTCTTGTGGGAACCCTACTCTGCATCATCTTGGATTATAAGAAAAAACCTATATCTATGGTATGTAGAGTGTTTCCTCCTTTCACACACCTCAATGTTAAGCGCAACGAAAATCGTCAAGCTGCTAGGTGTGTCCTTTGGGGAAATTCTTGAGTCAAGTACTGTTACTTGATCTTGACTCCTCCGTTTAGGAAAAAATCCTATTGAAGACAATGGGGGTGGTCCCTAAGAAAGAGTTATCTAAGGCTCTTAAGTTTTAGTCATTAATGATGGAAGTAAGTTGTTTAGGAGTTTTTTGAAGTAAAATTACTGACACAAGATTGTTTGCAAATATAAATCAATATTTCAACAGCATAGCATAAACACATCAGCATATTGAAATAAATGCGAATCAAATCAGTGCCAATGGAGTCAACGTAAAATAATGTTGTTGAAATGAAATGTTCTACAATGTGTCTTGGTCAGATTTATTTATCAAATTATGAGTTGAGTTATGGGAAGGGGATTCTCCATATACTGAAAGTACTGAGAATATATCTAGAAGATGAGGAAAGTGGTTCCTCACTCAGAAATATGGGATGAATCAGAATGTTTGAGAAGGTGTCCAACACTACACCAGCAAGTATGTAGCTTGACTATATCTCGAGGTCACTACTCAGTGGTTCCTGCTTCCTTTGAATATTTTTCCCACGATTTTCAAATATCGTACGTCGGATAATCATAAATTTTTTTAGGGATTTTATTTTATTAATGGATTATTAGATTAATGCGTAGAATTTAGAGAGTGTCAAAAACTACTTTGGATTCCCCAATGGACAGGAAATTCCCATAGACGGAAAGAGCATACACGAGATTATGACACAATGTTTATTCCAATTTGATGAAGCAAAGATGTTTGTAAAATCAAATACACTAATGACAAATTAAATCAAAACTATGTGTCACTTTGTGATCATCCACAACTAATACACAAAAGTCCTTGAGTTGGTGGCGAGACCATACTTCATGGAAACAAGTCAAGTATGAAATTTAAATATGAAATAAAAGAAAAAAAACTAAACTATACAACCTTTCTTGAAGGCGGAGTGTGTGCATGTGTTGATTAGTAAAATGAAAACCATGAAGGAGACTGTGAATCCCCCAAGGGGATGGGGTGTGGGTGATACCTATACCACTTGTTTTCTTTATTATTTTAATTTAGAATATGATGAAATATGAATTGAAATTAAAGTTTTATCCTTGAAATGGATCGAAAGGCTTATGATACTATTAGGAAATAAAAGGAAAGAAGAAAAGGGATGGAGGATGGAGTTTTTGATGTCTCGGGAGACCCGAAACTCAAAATTTGAACAATATTTCCTCCTAATTTTCTCAAAACATGATAAAAAACATGGATTTAAATATTTTAGAATGTCACAAATTAATCTAAACAACCGCATAATCTACACTACTCAAAATGCTCAAAAAATTGTAAAGTTTTTATTAAAAATGGCACTTTGAGAGACTAAATTGGATCTAGTTTAAGATTAAGCTTTAAAACTGAATCTAGATATGATATATTTCAGATATTATATGATATATTTCATATTTCAGATATTATAATGATCTATCAAATTTTACTAAGCATCAAGTGACTGTAACTAAGAAAAAAGAGTGACTTTTTAATAGAACAAGAGTGAAAACCCCAATCCCGTGCTTGAAATAAGTGAAGGAAAGAGGGATTTGCAAAATAAATTTGTTAAGCATAGTAAAATGGTTATTGTAAAATATAAGTGGATGCAACCAAGATCCAATCCCCTTCTACCTGAGATGAACCTGCAAAAACTACACAATTTTTTATACAAACAAGGTTAGATATGGTTATTCTCATCAATTAAAAACGTAGGGGAGCATATGTTTAACCAATTACGGTCTATTTCTCCTAAAAAATTCTGCTAATAAAATTCAAATAAGTAAATTGACAATAAAAATATGCTTATTTAATTTAAACAAGATCTAAACACATTACTTGATAAAAATAATGCATGAGATTCAACCGTTTTCACCTCAAATTTGACTTCACAATGCAATCACACAGACTAGCCTCCAAATCCTTCAAATATTATTTACAAAATATCAGAAAAAAAAAATAATAATGGGAAGAATTTCAATCCATCCTCCTAAATGAGGAATAAAGCCTCGCTTTTATATCAAAAATGGAGCTCAAACCCCTGGAGGGGAAATGCGCCAAGTGTGAGGTGGTTTTTGGGGTTGATCTAATGGTGGGAGTATATTTTAATTCATTGGAGGGGAGGATTCCAACTCTCTTGAGGTATCCCACTTGCTTTTGGAAACCTTCACCTCTCCAACCAACTCCTCCATGTGGAGGAATGTGCCCTTCATGAGGAGAATGTGCCCTCATCTGAAGAAGACAAGTACGATCCTCTCTCTTGTTGAATGTATATGCTACAAAATATTGATTAATTCTGTATATAATATCTCCATCATCCCTGACACCTCAAAAACAATTCCTAAGAAAACTTCCTTTGATTTAGGAATTGGGTTTTCTTCATTTTTTTCCGATTTATTTGACCCTCTTAGTCATTTTGGTGAGAAAATCAAAATTAATAATTGAAAAATACTACTTTAACTCTCAAAAGTGGGTTTAGGGGATAATTTGGGGGTCTGGGTCCAAAAGCGAGCATCCCCATGATCAAATTGGCTCCATAGTCCCAGTTTTATGACCTTTTTCAACTTTTACAATGAAAATACACCTTATCAATGATTTTATTAAAAAACTAAAAATTAAATTTTTTATGAAAGACTTAGCACATGTCCATGAAACTTTAGGACTATGAATAACATGGTATAATACATATACCCTACTATTTAATAACATTTTTAAAACATAATCACCAATTTCACCATCCTAACTTTGGAGGATTTTGAGTGAAAAATTCAAAAATTATATGTCGCTTAAAAAAGCGTCACGTAATCGACGAGGGAAAAAAAAATCAAGGTTGATGACCTTGATGACCAATTCCTAATAAGGCCAATCCTTTTACAAAACAAACCATCGTGTTATGTCATTTATTACAATTCCCTCGAGGGGGTGTGAAACTGGGGAAAAGGGACCACAACTAGCCCTGATGAAACCATGGAATTTCTAATCTCTAAGTAATAACAATTGACTTGTTCTGATCCTTGGTGGTTCACTTGAAAAATCTACTAAGTGAAACTTACTAGATAACATCTGGCTCCAACTATGGGATGTGTGTTTGATCTGGTCTTCAGGAAAGATAAGCATACAAGGACACCAAAATCTTTGGTTCTTATAATGTGTAAAAACATTTCATCTTGACAAGAAAACCTTAGTAGCACAAGTTTTATGAAAATAACCAATGATTAAAAAGTTTCTTTATTGAAAGGAAATAAAAAATAAATAATGACAGACATTTTTATTCCTAAATACATAAAATAAATGCATAAATTAAATGCTCGCTTTAAGGAAGTTATTTTCCTACTCTAAACATGACAAAATAAATTTGAAGTAAAATCAAATATCCAATGTAGCCATCTAAGAATTTTATCAATTTTAAAAGATTTTTCCTTATCTTTGGTTAGCAACCAAAGAAAGGAAACATTATTCAAGAAATGCAAGTCTACATGAAACTTCAAGATGGGCGGGCTGGACAGGAGATTATAATTATGGATAAGGTCATTGAAATGCTTCAAACTGGAAAGTCCTCTTGCAATATTCTTCTATCTAATATTGGATAATACTAATGTACAAATATGTATGATGAGGCGGGTTGTCATACTCATCCAAAAGGCTTATCGATTAATAAGTATGTGTGTAAGCCCCAAACTTCTCCAAATCATAAGGAACATACATATGGGAAGAGGATGGATGAAAAAAATATTCAATTAGTTGCACCCAATATGACTCTCCACTACATTGCTTCTCCAAGTCCTCATTAAAGATACTCAAAATAAAAGTCTGACTAATCATATGAAAATTCTGATATCTCTTCTTTACAACTTTCATAGGTCTCTGAATAAACACTCCCCTCATCAGACATATCATATATGGAATTTTCACAAAGATTCTCAAAATTATCATAGGTTGGAATGTTGGAATATATTAAACCCACTCACAACTTAGGATAAAATAATTAATCATTATTTGATTAATTATTCACCCACTAGCTTAATTAGTTGGCATCCACTTGCACCTTAAAGTCAATACATGCCATATATATCCTAGGAATGATTTATTTCAAATTCTGGGTTGATATTGACCACCTTTTGACCATCCAGAATTTGTATACAGGACTTTGCAGCAGATTTTGCTTTATTCTGCTTTTTCTGTTTTTCCTACTTTTTCTATGGATAAGATAAAAGCTAGTCAACTAGGAAACTGGGAGCTTTTGTTTCCAAACCATCCTCCATTAGTTTTTCTCCATTTTTTAGGATTAGCATGTTATTTCCATCTCCTTGACAACTCACTCATGCTTTTGCCAACTCGTGAGGTTCTTGATATATTTGGTAAGTGCTTTAGCCACCTATGGGGGTTTGCTATATTTTGTTAAGTCAGCCTTTTGAGCTTTATGATTTGTTTCCATACAATTAAA
>LPNX010163571.1:368167-434251 GCA_001517045.1 Pseudotsuga menziesii | reverse complement strand
ACTTGCATGTGCTTGGAGTGAATGTTTTGCAATTGCCTCTTGGTACATTTTAAGTTAATGTGAGGTGTGAGTTGATTAAAATTAGGCGAAGGGGTGGACTCCTGATATACCTGAGAGTACTTGGAGTATGTCCAAAACTAAACCTTCATGGCTACCCGCAAGCAATATGTGGGCTGAATGGAGTCTCTGGGGCTATTGTTCATAATTCATCTATTAGGGTGTGACAGAGATCGGCGCCCCGAGGTCAATTTTTTGAAGTTCCCGCTTCCTTTGGGTTTTTTGCCACCATAATGGTTTGATCTAGGTGTTGGATTTTCACCTGATGGTTTGTCAATTTAGGAGAGTGAATCCTAACTATACTAGTCACTCAAATTCTTTTGATATAGCTTGATTGATTGGATGAACTGCAGCCAAGTGCGGAGCATACACACCCGAGTCTTGTCAATTTTAGTAAATTTTAAAATTGGGTTTTCTTTTAAAAAGAAAACCCTCCATGAACCTCTTTCGATCCAAGTGGATCTCAATCAGGGAATCAAGGAGGGGTTAATTTTATAATAGCTGAAGAAACAAATGAAAGAAAGGAAAACATAGATACACAATTCCAGTTTTCCAATTAGTCCTACCACTCATCTCTTTCCCCTTTCGGGTCAATCAGGAAGTCGTGGGGTAAGTATTAAGATTTATTTGAAATATGGAATATGGAATATGAAATTGATAATGAATCAAATTATACTACCCTATATATTAGAGCTATTCTAGTTTGAAAATATATAAGCAAAAAGTAAAAAATTGACACTGACGCAAATCCCCCCAGGGGGGATGGTTAATAGGCTCGAAAGAGCCTATTTGAAAGGACCTTTTCCTTTTATTAGTAGTGATTTACAATATCAGAAAATTAAAAATGCTGCACTTTGGTCCTTTTTATCTGGGATCCAAAGGCTTACAACAAGCTTGTAACAAGCTAGAATTAAACAAGGTGGTGGGGGAAGCTTCCGGGAAGCTCCGATTCGTCCAAGAGTTGGAAATTTGGAAGATTCTCCTTCTCCTTTTTGTTGGACCTGCTAAAAAAAATTGATAAATTGGAATCAAATGTCCCCAAAGACACTTTGAAATTGTTTTGGGCTACTACACTAGTTATTGAAAAAAAACTTAAGTAAAATTTTGTTAAATTGGGGTAATCTAGTTTTGCAAAAAGGAACCAAGGAAAGCAAGATTTCCTTGGGATATTGGCTTGGTTTTTGGGAAGAAAATAATATGTGTACTTTTATTGCATAATTTAAATCTTTAAAGAACGAAAAAAGAAACTACCTTATGAGCAAGTTTTAGATCTATGATTTAGCTACTTGCAAAAAGGGCAATTTTTACACCTAGATATATCTTTATGAAATTACAGATCTAAGAAGAAATAATTTTATGACATAGATCTAACAATATATATTTAATTCCTAGAACTAGATCTGATCATAAGAGGGAGAGACAGGTAACCGGAAGATTGATTTCTTTTAAGAAATGAGAAGAAGAGGAGAGAAGGTCGGCTCGTTGCTTGAATGGAGCAAGCTAAATGAAGGCCCTTTTGTGGAGCGCTGAGGGACAGAGTCTTGAGCTTATTAGATACGGAATGGAATCAATCTTGATCCACACCTTCATCCAATCAGGAACCTGCAACTAGAAAACACAAGCCTGCACAACACCTCGTGAGATCTGGATATAGATGTATAAAGCAACAAAAATGAAAGATCATGAAAAATAATCTTATTTAAGCATATAACTGAAATTCTTGAGCATACATCATATGGATAAACAAGATCAAGCAATATAACTTTCCTAGTTTACACCCTTACTTGATTCAACAGAATCCTTGAAGCCAGAATACAAAAGCAGCACAGAATTTGGAAAGAAATTGCAGTTACCACATTAGCAGCATCACAGTGAGAATCCACACAAGCACATGCACTACATGGTATAGCCTCCAAAGCTTCTTTATTCACAAATGATGAGAAATACACAATTACAATAGTAATGGCTTCAATCCAGCTCTAACTAGCTTGGAAGAGGGAGCTTCTGTCTGGATATATACAAAAAACAGGACATCCAGCCCAGGGGGGCACAATTCCCAAGGAATCAGATCAAATCAGCTGATGGAGAGTCAATCAATGCATATCTGAAGCTGAACTGAGCCTACTTGTCAACTAGGGGTTTGATTGAGCTGACACATCAACCCATAAACTAACACATCAGTCCATAGGGCATCCAGGAGAGTCCACACGTGTGGAGGAGAGAGAGAGGGCACAATTCCCCATGAAGACAGCTGAAGATCAACTCTGGATCTGATTTGATCACCTCCTTCAGTCAAGGATTTGTTAGATCAAGTCAATCTGCTTAAGATCTAACTGATTTCAATCAAATCGGTTGAGAATCCACTGATTTATGATTTTGGATTCTCTCCATTATTCATCAATTTATTAATTAAAATAATCAATAATTGATTTTTGGGGCTTTCTAACCTGAGTGATGGAAAATCACTCAAAACTAGGAAATAGGGGGTCCATGGGTTTACATGGTGCTCTTACCTTGAAAATGAGCACCTACATGACTGAAACTGATTATTTGTCCCACTTTTATTACAAAATCAATTTTTCCAATTAAACAATTAAAAAATAGCCTAAGTTTTGGAAAAATTAAATTTTTAATAAAAAACACTGAAAAAACTAAAAAATTGAAAAATTGAAAAAACCTAGGGGGACTTAGACATGTTCATATGACTCGACCATGATGTCTAGCATGGTTATACATTGACACATAGACTCTAATAACGTCAATAGGCCTAAATGCCAAGCCGAACACCCCAACTTTGGAGGTATGGAGTGAAAAACTCAGAAATTATTAGTCGTTTATTCAGCAACCAATAATAACCAAGGGAAAAAACACCCTGGGCTGATCGGATTGACAAATAAAGTCTAAGAGACCGAGTCTTTTACAGACACTATCATGCTAGAACATTTATTACAATTCCCCCATGGGGTATGAAAATGTGATATAGTACAACAAGCACTTCCCAGAAGTACTTCCAAAGGTCTTCAGAAGTCTGAACAAGTTAACCCTGTCCAGTTCACCAGGCTCACTTGATAAAAAACCACTAAGTACAACTTAGGTGGTAACATTCTGGCTCCATCTAGGGACACAGTCTCTGACTGATCTTCTGTTCAAAGGAGAGGATGTGATAACTCTGGAATCTCTGGGTCTTGCATAGCAATTAGAGTTTGTCAGTAACATGTATACATAAGAAAAAAATAACTATAAAAGCAAACTAATGTACATAATTAGTCTATGATGTGCAAAAAGGAATATTTTACAAAACTAATATACAAAGGAAAATTTTCAAACATGGTACAAAATAACTATAATACAACAATATCTATGATACAACAACATGATATATATAAAATTTAGAAATACATGCAGGGTAAGGTTTAGAAATTGGCCCTGAAACAACCGATGCCAATAAAGGCATCAAACTGTCTCGGCGAAAAACAACTTGAGGAGGAAACCATTCACTGGAAGGCTCAACCTTTCTCCTTCTAGGTCATTTAGATAGAAGGATTTAGTTCCAGCTATTTCATCGATGATGTACGGTCCCAACCACAAGCTGTCGAGCTTTCCATGTTTCCCATGTTTTTCCCGTCGTTTGTCCCAACGTAAAACCGTGTCACCTACTTAGAAGGACCCTGGCTGGGTATACTTATCAAAGGATATCTTGACCTTGTCCGAATTTCTGATACTATGGTCAAGAGAGTTTCTTCTACTCTCATCTAGCTCAATCAACTGGTTTATTCTGTTCTGGATGGCCTCTTGATTTGAGCTGAAGGTCTGGAGAAGCTAATAAATTGGAAGCTTTAAATGGACTGGTAAGGTGACATCTAGGCCATAGACTAGTTCGAAAGGGATCCTCCCAGTTGAACTTTTCTTGGTGATTCTGTCAGCCCATTATGCTAATTTAATCTTACTATCCCAAGCCTTCTTATTATTGCCCACAACTTTTTTGATTATGGTCATTAAGTTCTTGTTACTTGATTTCGCTAGACCATTTCCTTGGGGATAGTAATTGGATGAGTGGGATAGGATAATGTCGTACTTAAAATAGAAAGATGACATCTCAGAAGAAACAAAGCATGGGCCATTATCCGTGATGATTCTAGCTGGCACACCGAATCTTGTGATAATCTTATTTTCTAAGAAATCCATGACTATAGCATCGGTTGCCTTATTGGTGGGTATCGCCTCTACCCACTTGGTAAAATAATCAGTGGCGGTAAGAATCCAAGAATAACCGTTTCTCGAGTTATCTTTGAACTTACCGATGAAGTCAATCCCCCACTGCTAGAAAGGGGCTTGGACTACTATTGGATTTAGAGGCAAGGCTTTCATATGTTTCTTTCCGGTAAATAACTGGCACTGGGGGCAAATTCTGACAGCCTTGTGCACATCTGAAAATAGGTTTGGCCAATAGTAGCCTGCTCTAAGGATTTTGTGGGTGGTTGTTTTTGTTGCAAAATGTCCACCACAAAATCCTGAATGGAACTCAACCATGAGTTTCTTGTCCTCAGGTTCATCGACACATCTAAGTATTAAACCATCAGGGTTTCTCCAACCCAAACCATCTTTTGTCAAACAATACTTAGTTGCTTTCAACCTTAATGATCTTCTTTTATGGCCAAGTAAGTGATCTAGGCATGTAAGTTTGCGAAGGAAAAATATGATGTCAGTGTACCAAGGGTGCTGCTCTAATCTCTGAAGCTCGTCTAAAACCCACTTACCCATGATTCCTAGACAATCCTATTGATACATGATATCCTTGACAGCTGCATGCGGTACATATCCAATGATTTTGGAGTAACCTATATAAGTTCTGAAATATTTAAGGGACTTGACAAGAGCATAGGCCTATTTCTCCATCGTGGTATACTTCAACTCTGAATTTTGTAGGGCTCTACTCATAAAGGCTATAGGTTGCTCTTGTCCCTCCTTATTCTTTTGAAGCAAAACACCAGCAATGGTGTCATCTGAGGCAAAGGAAAATATCTGGAATTCTTTGGAATAATCTGGACTAATCAAGACTAGGGACATGGATATGGCATTTTTGATAGACTTGAATGCAACTTTCCCTTCATCTGTCCACTCAAACTTAGCATCTTTCTTTGATAACTTTTGTAGAGGTTTCATTAATTCTACTAAATTTGGGATGAATCTTCTTATGAAATTGATTTGACCATTAAAGGACTAGAGGGCTTTTAGATTCTAAGGCAAGGGTAATTTTTTAATGGCTTCAACTCTCTCAGGATCAACCTTGACACCATCCTTAGAAATGATGTGCCCTAACAACTTTCCTTCATAAACTCCAGAGATTGACTTGGCGGGATTCAAGGAAATACCATATTTCCGACATCTTATAAAAACTTGCCTAAGATGACTTATGTTGTTAGATCTTTCCTTTGAAAAATCAGTTAAGTCATCTTGATATATTTCGATTATTTTGCCTATATGTTCTTCGAAGGAAAAATCCATGGCTCTTTGGAAGGTGGCATCAGCATTCAATAATCCAAAAGGCATTCTTAGAAATTTATAGGTACCCCAAGGTGTGGTGAATGTAGTCTTATGTTGATCCTCCTTATTTACCAACACCTAGTTATAACTGGAAAAGCCATCCAGCATGGACATCATTCCTGATCCTGTTACTCTTTGAAGCAATGTTTCCATGTCGGGTAATGGGTAATTATCTTTGAGGCATGATTTATTTAGATTCTTAAAATCTATACATATTCTAATTGACCCATTCTTCTTTCTGACCACAACTAAGTTGGAGCACCAAGATGAATGTCTTGTAGGTGCTATGATCCCTGCTACTAACATCTTCTGAAGTTCCTTCTGTACAATGGGGGCCAACTTAGGATTTATTCACCTATGTTTTTGTTGGAAAGGTTTAACCTCCTTAGCTTTTTTTGTGAGGGGAATAGTGTGTTGAAACACATCCTCCCGATAGGATTTAAGCTCATCATAACTAAAGGCTAACACATCTCTATACTCTTTGATTAAGTTGATCAAATTGTTCCTTTCCTTTTCCGAAGTACCTTTTCTGATTTTTATTAACTTGTGGTCTTTGTCATTTCCTATGTTTATTTCCATATAATTCCCAATTTTTATTTCTTCTTTTTGTTTTTTATGATGATCCTATCGATCGAAAATATTCTCAAAAGCTATAAGGCTACTTGGGATGTGATTCCTTTCATTATCCTCGCACTCCTGATACTCTTTACCCTCCTGCTGATAACTGATCTTGCAACCTTCAAACTCTTGTAGATTATGGATGAATCTTAAGAGTTTCTCATCATATTTGAACACCTGCTAGTGGTCTATATTATCCGGAATTGAAGATCTGAACTTGATTTCCATCTTTCCATTCCCATTAATCATTTCATCCAATGGCTAGAGGGTGGATGCTGCTACTACCAATTTATCTGCTAACACAATCATTTCCCTATGGACCTTTTGAATGTTAAGTGCATTGAACCATTCCATAGTGTCCCATGTGGCATTTCTATACTTTCTTAGTCTATCATTTTTGCATTGATACTGATTCTTAATTTGGAGGACAACTAGATCTGAATCACCCTTTATGTTCAACATCTTTATCCCCATATCTTTAGCAGTTTCTAACCCTAGGAGCAACGCCTCATACTCAGCTACATTGTTTGATGCTTCAAACTCTAACCTGAATGCAAAGTTGTAGATTTTATTTGAAGGAGAGATGATCACGATGCCCGCACCTTTTCCGATTTTGGAATAAGCCCCATCAAAGTACATTTTCCAAACTTCATCGATCTTTTCATTTTTAATGTTTTCCTTAATACGGGCCATGAAATTTGACAAAATAGCATAGTTTCCAAAGTTATCAGTGAAATGAACAAATTCATTTCTGGGATTCTTAGGGTTTTCTACATGTCGTTTCCTCAGCTTTTCTTTGTGGAGAGTCACCCTAGTGTTCTCTAATGCAGGTATAGTAGCATATGTCCAATCCATTTGAATGTGCCCACCAAGAGTTACAACCCATTTTCTGGATAGAAACATACCCCAATTATCTGGAACATCTATCACCACCACATCCATCGACATGTCGATATCAGGATACTTAGCCAACTTAACCTATAAATTTAAGATTATCCCTACCACTTCAACTTCTCTTGCATCCATGGCACAAACATTGTGGTAGGGTCGGGTGACCCTTAGATTTAGCTGCTCCATTACTTTTCTTGTCATGACATTTGATGAAGCACCTGAATCTAACTTGCAGTTATGAAGGAGAAGTTTATCAACTAAGAGGGAGACATAAAAAGGTGGGTGGTTTTCTCTTCTTGGATCAAAACTGTTGAGGACTATAGGCATATCTATAGGTTCAATATGTTTAGCTTCAAATATAGCATTGTTATTAGGAAGAGGATCCTCTTTGACAATATTATGAGCTTTACTTTGACTATCCTCTAAGGCTTTCAACAAATTTTCTGTTTGACCAGGAATTTTAAGGACATTAGTTGCATAAACATGAATCTTAGCACTACTTATCCATTCTCCCATATCAATATTTGATTCATGGACAATAGGAGGATCTGGGAGGAGAGGAGTGGTTACCTTTGGCTTGTACTGTTTAGATGGTGATGGCTTCTCTCTTCTTTGATATACTGCTCCCTTGAACCTAACCTCCTTCATTTCCTTAATTGCTTATGGAGAAGGCATTACATCGTAAAAGTTGGAAAGGAGATCCTTCTCGTAGCCGTAATCTGTGACCTGCTGCCAATGCTGGTTTGATAAAGGATAGGTTCAGCCTACCATGTACACATGATCAGACTCGCCTAATGTTGTTTCCTGATTACTGACCTCAGCCATTCCATGTTCTATAACTTGGTTTTCTATATAGCAAGTGCTTTCTTGGTGGAATTGATCACAAGGTCTACACCATGGAATGACTTCTTCTACCAGGTTAGTTGAGTCTAACTGGTTTGGAATCCTAGGTTCTTGTTGAGGAGCCTTCTTCTGATACACCTGATTCTATTTATGCTGAAATTTCCTAGGTCCATTATTTCTTTCTGTTGTGATTATTCTATTTTGAATTATTCAATTGTACATATTGATTTTCCATGAGTTGGTTCTAATTAGTAACCAATTTTTCTATCATGTTAGTTACCTTCTCCATGGGGTCTTTAGAGGTTTCCTTTTCCTCTAATTCAATGGATTTTCCCTTCTCTTTGTTGTATGAAGTGTTTCCCTTAGTGTAACCTGGAATGTTGGATTTGCCTGAAGATTGCATATTCTTTTCTATATTCTCAGCCAAATCCTGAGAACTTTTTAGATCAGTCGACTCTTTGTCCCTTAACTGGTACCTCAAATCACCAGTGAAAGCTTTAATGTAAGATATGAGGATGGAGGCATCCCTTGGCTTGATTTCTCTAGGGAGGTTCGCAACCACACGCTTGAACTTAGTATTAAATTCATCAATGGTTTCATTTTCCATCTTCTTTATGTTATGAAGGGAAACAAGAAGATGTCTTGGTTCTTTATTTTCCCCCAATTTCTTCTTAAAACCTTCTAGGAATTCATTAAGAGTTTTATATGAATCATCAGCAAGGTCGACGTACCATTCTACAGCATCATCCTCTAAAAATAAAGCAAACAGCTTCATTTTGACATCTTCATGGTTAGAGGCAGCATTATTGCAGTAACTGACCAGGTGCTTATCAAACTTTCAGAGGTGAATCTTGGCAGTGATGGCATTATTTCCCTTGAATATGGGGAGCTTCTTGATAGCATCATTTGGAATGTCATGAAGACTACCTACTATCTGAGAAAATTCAAGGGGTTTATAAAATTCCGTCATTTCTTGAGATTGGAAGGTATGACTCTCTACAAATATGTGATGGATATCTGAGAGGGATTGGTCTCCTAAATTTTCAAGGTTTCTACAAGAAGTCTTCCTATTCAATATTTCCCTAATAAACCTTTTGGGATCAGGGAGAGGATTGAATAACTGTCGACAGTTTCTTCGGGTAGAAATTCTTGAAGGGATGTTAGACAGTGGAGTCGCCAAATGGATCAAGTTTTAATTTTTATGTTTTTTAAAGACTAGATCAATCAAAAGTTTTTATCTTTTTAGTTGTTTAGAAAAAATTTAAGCTAATTCATACTCGGGAATAAAAATATTTATCCCCAGCAGCGGCGCCAAAAAATGTTGCCTCCTTACACACACCTGGGTCACGTAGCAGAAATCTTCGAGCCACTCGGTGTGTCCTTGGGGGAAAATCTCGAGTCAAGGATGTCACCTTCTTCTTGACTCCTCCGTTTAGGCTCAAATCCTAACGGAGCCAAGGAGGGTAGACCCTATTAAGTTACTAAGGCTAAATTACTTAGTGCGGTGATGTTAAATCGAATGAGTTACTTACGAGTTTGGAATTTAACCATAAATGATCAAATATGAAAAGATACAAAAGATGAGCGCACGAAAGCACAATGCTGAGACACAATATAAATATAAAGCAAGAAAATAACCAGTGCCTTAAAAATGGAGTCAAAAAAAAGAAATCAATGTACTTGCATGTGCTTGGAGTGAATGTTTTTCAATTGCTTCTTGGTACGTTTTAAGTTAATGTGAGGTGTGAGTTGATTTAAATTAGGCGAAGGGGTGGACTCTAGATATACCCGAGAGTACTTGGAGTATGTCCAAAATTAAACCTTCATGGCTACCCGCAAGGAATATGTGCGATGAATTGAGTCTCTGGGGCTATTTTTCATAACTCATCCATTAGGGTGTGACAGAGATCGGCACCCCAAGGTCACTTTTCAGAAGTTCCCGCTTCCTTTGGGTATTTTGCCACCGTAATGGTTTGGTCTAGGTGTTGGATTTTCACCTAATGGTTTTTCAATTTGGGAGAGTGAATCCCAATTATACTAGTCACTCAAATTCTTTAGATACAGCTTGACTGATCAGACGAACCGCAGCCAAGTGCAGAGCATACACACCGGAGTCTTGTCAATTTTAGTAAATTTTAAAATTGGGTGTTCTTTTAAAAAGCAAACCCTCTAGAAAACTCTTTAGATCCAAGTGGATCTCAATAGGGGAATCAAGGAGGGGTTAATTTTATAATATCTAAAGAAACAAATGATAGAAAGGAAAACACAGATACACAATTCCAGTTTTCTAATTAGTCCTACCACGCATCTCTTTCCCCTTTCAGGTCAATCGGGAAGTCGTGGGGTAAGTATTATGATTAATTTGAAATGTGGAATATGGAATATCAAATTGATAATGAATCAAAGTATACTACCCTGCATATTAGAGCTATGCTAGTTTGAAAACATATGAGCAAAAATTAAAAAAATTGACACCGATGCAAATCCCCCGAGCGGGGATGGTGAATAGGCTCGAAAGAGCCTATTCGAAAGGACCTTTTCCTTTTATTAGCAGTGATTTAAAATATCAGAAAATTAAAAATGCTTCACTTTTTTCCTTGTTATCTGGGATCCAAAGGCTTACAACAAGCTTGTAACAAGCTAGAATTAAACAAGGTGGTGGGGGAAGCTTCTGGGAAGCTCCGATTCGTCCAAGAGTTGGAAATTTGGCAGAGTCTCCTCCTCCTTTCTGTTGGACCTTCTAAAAAATAGCAATAAGTTGGAATAAAATGTGCCCAAACACACTTTGAAAGTGTTTTGGGTTACTACACTAGTTATAAAAAAAAAACTTAAGTAAAATTTTGTTAAATTGGGGTAATCTAGTTTTGCAAAAAGGAACCAAGGAAAGCAAGCTTTCCTTGGGATCTTGTCTTGCTGTTTGGGCAGCCAATAAGATGTGCAATTTTATTGCATAGTTTAAATATTTAAAGAACGAAAAAAGAAACCACCTTATGAGCAAGTTTTAGATCTATGATTTAGCTACTTGCAAAAAGGGCAATTCCTACACCTAGATCTATCTTTATGAAATGATATTATTTATGAAATTATAGATATAAGAAGAAAGACTCCTATGAAATAGATCTAACAATATATATTCAATTCCTAGAACTAGATCTGATCATAAGAGGGAGAGACATGTAACCGAAAGATTGATTTTTTTAAGAAATGAGAAGAAGAGGAGAGAAGGTCGGCTCGTTGCTTGAATGGAGCAAGCTGAAAGGAGGCCCTTTTGTGAAGCACTGAGGGATAGAGTCTTGAGCTTATTGGATAAGGAATGGTGTCAATATTGATCCACACCTTCATCCAATTAGGAACTTGCAACTAGATAACACAAGCCTGCACAACACCTTGTGAGATCTGGATATAGATGTATAAAGAAACAAAAATGAAAGATCATGCAAAAATAATCTTGTTTAAGCATATAACTGAAATTCTTGAGTATACATCATATGGATAAACAAGATAGAACAATCTAACTTGCCTAGTTTACACCCTTACTTGATTCAATTGAATCCTTGAAGCCAGAATACAAAAACGACACATAATTTGGAAAGAAATTACAGTTACCACATTAGCAGCATAACACTTAGAATCCACACAAACACATGCACTACACGGTATAGCCTCCAAAGCTTCTTTATTCACAAATGATGATCAATACACAATTACAATAGCAAGCCCTTCAATCCAGATCTAACTAGCTTGGAAGAGGGAGCTTCTTCCTGGATATATACAAAAAATAGGACATCCAGCCCAGGGGGGCACAATTCCCAAGGAATCAGATCAAATTAGCTAATGGAGAGTTAATCAATGCAGATCTTAAGCTGAACTAAGCCTACTTGTCAACCAGAGGCTTTATTGAGCTGACACATCAACCCATAAATCGACACATCAGTCCACAGATTATCCAGGAGAGTCCACACATGTGGAGGAGAGAGAGAGGGAACAATTCCCCATGAAGACAACTGAAGATCAACTTTGGATCTAATTTGATCACGTCCTTTAGTCAAGGATTTGTCAGATCCAGTCAATCTGCTTCAGATCTAACTGATTTCAATCAAATCGGCTAAGAATCCACTGATTTATGATTTTGGATTCTCTCCATTATTCATCAATTTATTAATTAAAATAATCAATAATTGATTTTTGGGGCTTTCTGACCTGAGTGATGGAAAATCACTCAAAACTAGGAAATAGTGGGTCCATGGGTTTACATGGTGCTCTTAGCTTGAAAATGAGCACCTACATGACTGAAACTGATTATTTGGCCCACTTTTATTACAAAATCAAATTTTCCAATTTTCCAATTAAAAAATAGCCTAAGTTTTGGAAAAATTAAATTTTTAATAAAAAACACTGAAAAAACTAAAAAATTGAAAAATTGAAAAAACCTAGGGGGACTTAGACATGTTCATGTGACTCGACCATGATGTCTAGCATGGTTATACATTGACACATAGACTCTAATAACCTCAATAGGCCTAAATGACAAGCCAGCCACCCCAACTTTGGAGGTATGGAGTGTAAAACTCTGAAATTATCAATCGTTTATTCAACAACCAATAATAACCAAGGGAAAAAACACCCTGGGCTGATCGGATTGACAAATAAAGTCTAAGAGACCGAGTCTTTTATAGACACTATCATGCTAGAACATTTAATACAATTCCCCCATGGGGTATGAAAATGTGATATAGTACAACAAGCACTTCCCAAAAGTACTTCCAAAGGTCTTCTGAAGTTTGAACAAGTTAACCCTATCCGGTTCACCAGGATCACTTGATAAAAAACCACTAAGTACAACTTAGGTGGTAACACTACCTTTCACACACCTCGGGGTTAAGTGTAGTATAAATATTCAAGCGGCTAGGTGTGTCTATGGGAGCAAGTCTCTAGTCAAGTATTGTCACTTGATATTGACTCCTCCATTTAGGTAAAACTCCTAACAAACCTAATGGGAGTGGTCCCTAAGAAAGAGTTGTCTAAGGCTCTTCATTTTTAGTCATTAATGATGGAAGTACGTTGTTTAGGAATTTTTTGAAGTAAAATTACCGAGACAAGATTGTTTGCAAATTTAAATAAATTTCTAAGAGAGTAACATCAACACATAAGCAAATTCAAATAATTGTGAATCAAAACAATGTCAATGGAGGAAATGTAAAATAGTGTCATGAAATCAAATGCTTTGCAAACTGTCTTGGTCAGTTTTAATTATTAAAATATGAGTTGCATTATGGGAAGGGGATTCTCGATATACTGAAAGTACTGAGAATATATCCGGAATATGAGGAAAATCTTTAAGAAGGTGTCACAGCACTACACCAACAAGGATGTATCCTGACTGTATCTCTAGGTCATTACTTAGTGGTCCTTGCTTCCTTTGAAAAATTTTCCCATGATTTTCAAATATCATATGTTATATCTTCGTAATTTTTTGGGGGAGTTGATTTTATTAATGGATTGTTGTATTAATGTGTAGAATTTAGAGTGTCGAAAACTGCTTTTCATTCCTTATAGAACAGGAAAATATCATAGAGGGAAATAGAATATGTGGGATTACAACACAATGTTTATTCCAATTTTATGAAGGAAAGATGCTTGTAAAATTGAATACACCAATGACAAATTAAACCACAACTATTTGTCACTTTCTGATCATCCACCAATAATCGACAAAAATCCTTTGGTTGGTGGCGAGAGCATACTTCGTGGAAACATGTCAAGTATGAATTTTAAAGATCAAATCAAATAAAAAAATAAAATATAAAACATTTATACAAGCCGGAGTGTGTGCATGTGTTGATTAGTAAAATGAAAACCATGAAGGTGACTGTGAATCCCCCCAAGGGGGGGGGGGGGGGGGGGGGGGGGGGGGATGGAGTGTGTGCACTGTGTAACCCACTTGATTTATTTATTATTTAAATTTACAATATGATGAAATATGAATGAAAATTTCACTTTTATCCTTGAAAGGGATCTAAAGGTTTACACTACTGTCAAGAGAGAAAATGAAAGAAGAAAAGGGATGGAGGATGGAGTTTTTGATGTCTAGAGTGACCCGAAACTCATAATTTGAAAAATATGTCCTCCTCCTTTTCTAAAAACCTAATAAAAACCAGTGAGTAAAATGTGTTAGAATGTCAAAAATTAATCTAAAAAAATGCATAATCTACACTACTCAAAATGCTAAAAAAATTGTAATTTTTTAATTAAAAATGTCACTTTGAGAGAGTAAATAGGATATAATTTAAGATGAAGCTTTAAAAATGAATATATATGTGATATATATGCATAATTAAAATCATATTACAGATAGCAGAATGATCTATGCAATTTTACTAAGAATCATGTAACTGTAACCAAGAAAAAATAGTGATTTTTTTAGAGAAGAAGAGTGAAAACCACAAGCCCGTGCTTGAAATAAGTGAAGGAAAGAGATATATGCAAAATAAATATGTTAATAAAATAAAAATATCTATTTTAAAATAGAATTGGATGCAATCGAGCTACAATCCCCTTCTACTTGAGATCAACCTACAAAAAATAGACAAATTGTTTTACAAACAAGGTTAGATCTAGTGAATCTCATCAATAAAAAACGTAGGAGAGCATAAGTATAACCAACTATATTTTTTTGCTCCTAAATTTTTTTGATAATGGAATTCAAATAAGTAACATGACAACAACAAATACTTACTTAATTTAAATAAGATCTAAACACATTGCTTGACAAAAATAATGCATGAGATTCAACCAATTTGACCAAGCCACAAGATCACAATGCAATCACACATACTAGATTCCAAATAATTCAAATATTATTAACAAAATATCATAATAAAAATTACAATGGGTAGAGGTTCAAAACATCCTACAAAATGAGGAAGAAAGCCTTCCTTTTATAGCAAAAATGGAGCTCAAACCCCAGGGGAGTGAATTTTCCAAGTGTTAGGCGGTTTTGGGGGTTGATATAATGGTGGGAGGATGTTTGAATTCATGGGTGTGGAGGATTCTACCTATCATGAGGTAAACCATGTTCTTTGGGAATCCTCCACCTCTCCAACCAACTCCTCCATGTGGAGGAATGAGGCCTTCATGAGGAGAATGTGCCCTCCTTTGAAGGAGATAAGTAGGAGCCTATCTCTTGGTATTTGTAGATGCTCCAACCTATTCATTAATTCTCCATATAATATCCCCAAAATACCTAAAAAATTAGAGACAAGTCCCATACAAACTGCTTTTCATTTAGGAATTAGGTTTTCTTCATTTTTTCAATTTATTTGACCATCTAGCTCACTCTGGAGAGAAAATCAAAATTAATAATTAAAAATTACTAATTTGACTTTCAAAGGTGGTTTTAGGAGTTAAGTGGGGGATATGGTCCCAAAACCGAGTATCCCCATGACCAAATTGTATCCCTAGGCCCAATTTTATGACCTTTTGAACTTTTACAATTAAAATACACCTTATCAATGATTTTATTAGAAAAATAAAAATTAAGAAAATCCTATGAAAGAATTAACGCATGTCCACAAAAAATTAGTAATATGACTAGAATTGTATAATGCATAGGCTCTAGGGTTTATTAACTTTTTAAATACATAATCACCAATTTCACCATCCCAGCTTTGGAGGATTTTGAGTGAAAAACTCAAAAATTATATGTCGCTTAAAAAAGTGTCACATAATTGACGAGGGAAAAAACACTCAAGGATGATGCCCTTCATGACCGATTCCTAATAAGGCCAAGACTTTTACAATATAAACCATCATTCTATGCCATTTATTACAATTTGCCTAAGGGGGCGTGAACATGCATAAGAGGGACCACAACTGGCCCCGATGAAACCATGGAACATCGTAAGCACTGAGTAAGAACAATTGATTTGTTCAAATCCATGGTGGATCACTTAAAAAATACACTAAGTGGAACTTAGTGGATAACACGAGGTTTTGAAAATTGGGCATATTATCATTTCCAACATTCACAAATCCCACACAGAAAAGAATACCTACCACTAACATGAAAAACAATGGAAAGCATGACCCAGGAATAAATGACTAGTCATAGAGTTCTATGAACATGCAGTTTTAGCAACATAAGGTGTAGAAAGTTAATATTATCAACAAATCATTATAACATGGGTTTTCAAAAGCATCACCTGCAATAATTGGATTCCATTCTTCGAGTGTTGAAAAAGTTTTGCAATGTTGATCAATTGATATTGTTCTCGTTCCAACTATTGTTTGCTAAATGCGGCCAAAGATATAACATCTAATGAAAAATCCAAGAGCTATTGGTAATAAGTTAAAATCGAGTTCAGACCAATCATGAGAAGTATCATCTAGTTTTTGGCCATTTTTAATGCGGTATTTTATTAGTATAGGAGAAAAATACATTTGGTCCAATGTCATTTAATCCCATGTTTCTGACTAGAGAGATTCTATGTCTCTTTACTATTATCTATACATTTTTTTGCTTCTAATATTTCTATATGTATGAGGATGTTACAATCTTTAACTTTTGAATGGATTTTTATGCATTTCACTAAAAGACCTATATTGTGATTCCATCTCTGTCTTTGCCAAGGAAAACATTCTTGAGGGATGTAATTTGATGAGACAATATCCCGTCACATTGTTTGAAGGCATATGTAAAATTCAAGACTCTGGGGGAAGAGAGGATCCTGATTGCCTTGAAGGGAAGTGGTATTGGGACTTCCTTCTGAGAAATACAAATTCATTGTATCCACACTTTTACAACCCCTCTCTAGGTATTATGCAGCAATTACATAGGAGCCTATTGGGAATGATGTAATGTGAAGATGTGTAATATATTCTTCATGGATGTTTTTCCATCAAATACCATACCTCCGATACAAAATCATACATCTTCATAGATATGAAAAAAATACAATAAATCTTATCTAGTTTCTTCAACTTTAAAACCTTTTAGTTTATTTCTAACTTTCTCTATTTGCTTACTTTCTCAAGTTAGATCCATGTTTTCATGCATGACTATGTACATGTCAATAGTGATAGTATAAAATGAATTTGTTAATGCAATTGCTTCCTAATTATGTGCATGTAGGTAATTGTGCATCTAAGTGTCAATTTCATATAATTGATTTAGTAAATTGAATGCATATCAATATATGTTCTATTTAACATCAACAAACTTCTGATTAAGTTTTCAAGAAGGATCCATATTTTAAAGTTAGAGAAATTTCAAGATACATTTTGTTTACAGAATTTAGACTTATCAGAGGGATGTCAATATATTTGCACTCTATTAGAGCTAATAAGAGTGTATAAATTACATAACTGGTTTAGAGTTGTAAGATTATCATATTTGACGAATGGATATCTATCTCATGAAATAGTAAAGGTACCTTTCTAGGAAAGGAAACTAAATTTATAAAATGACAAGCATGGGGACCATTGACTGTAGGTGTTGGAACGTATTATAGATAAGAAGATATACATATCCATATACATAAGTAAATGTCTTTTATTGTTATATACTTAATACTTGAGAATCATTGGTAGAATAGTGATATCTCCAAATAGTAAAACAAATAAACTTTATGAACTTTATGAAATCAAAGGGTATAGGGAAATAATCACCTTAAATATAGAGAAATTTCAAGATACCTTTTGTTTGAGGAACTTAGGAAATTGAAAGAAAGAGTGCTAGAGAATAAAAATACTCCCCACTTCATCAAACAAGTTCCACGAGGAAATATCTCTATGGAACATCACAAACAAAGAGGCTTCAAGTGCAATCCATGTGTCATGAGATAGAGCACTCCACCATAGAAATATCTACCATATTCCATCATGAACATCCATATTCTAACACATCATCAACACTAGGACATCATCACAATAATGAATAAAAAATTATACCATGAAGGAATATAGACCATCCCAAACCTCCGTCAACTTGTAACCCCTACTGAAAATGTGATAAAAATCACTTGTGGAAACCCATTCAAAATTGGGGGTAATATACCCTTTCTAAGTTCTCAATAAATTTCCAATGAGCACTACCTTGGTCCAATTGGGATAAAAATCTCTATTCTTTCTTTTATCAGCCTTACAAATCTTCATCTTGAAGCTAATTCATGTTGAGCTTGAAGAGCCATGCTGGTTTCTTCTCATCCTTATCTAATTGAAGAAAAATGCAGGAAGGGTCTAAGATACCTTATGATCCATATAAGGTCTTGGTTCGAGATGATATTACTAGAAAAATTTCAAAATTAAGAATTTACTAAGTATTATAAATATTCCTTGAGAAGTCGACCTTATGTTCCTCCATGTTGGGACTATTTGAATGGGTTCCCTAACATATAAATTTGAGTTTCCACATTATAGTGGAGATAATATGTTGATGGGTCCATATTTCCCATCCCCATATCTCAAGTCTTTGAATAACAAATTTAATATCACCTCTATTGAATTTATTCTTGAGAAGATATTGGCTAATAAAACATCCCAATACACCTTTTTATCACTATGTGGTTCATAAATTTAAATCAGGGATATAGGATTTCCTGTCACCAAGAAATGCAATTTATCCAGAATGCCTACATTCAGCATGGATGAGTTCTAGATATTTATGAGTGTCGTCTATCTACCATACGATTCCAATGCTACAAAATTGTAGTTTTGTGGAAAGATGATTTTTTATATCTATCACTATCTATAATATTATCATGAATCAGTAAAATATCTGGATTTTGCAACTTAATAAGGTGTTTTAGGGATAATTTTTTTAAAGGAAGCCAAACCCCTAATGTTGATCGAGATAATTGTCATTAATCACCTTTATTCAAGGTCATCCTTTCTCTAAGTGTCCCAAAAATGTAAAGTTGTTTATAACTTCTACTCTCATGCTTGACTTCCTTCTGAGCCTATTTTAGCGTGGATTACCTACCTAGGTCAATGTAATTAAAATTAATAACTTCTAATCTTAATCCCTACCACCTCCCTATGTCTTGCATCTTCATTTGAAGCAAATGGTATTTATATGTCTTTTCAGGGAAGGTGCCCAGCCTTTCCTTCTTGGTGCATGTCTAGACCTTTGTATTAACATTACTACATGGAATATTTGGTTAGGACTTGGCTCAAAGAGTGAATTATGGATAAGAGTTATTTTGATGTCTAATCCGTATAAGAATGGACCATATTTTTCCATATATATACTATTTCCTTTTTCCCCACGTCATCTAGTTGATTGCACAGAGTTTGAGATATCACTAGAACTCGGGACAGAGCTCGATGATACCAACTTGCCAATTTTACAATAAATAAGGATGACCAGTTGGAAATTGTCTATTGAATATGTATTAGAAGGATAACCCCTACAGTATCCTCTTTCATCACTGCTAACTCCCATAGACTTACATAACAATGGAATGGAAGGAGACGATAATGTATTACTAGATAAATGGGACAATTGTATGGATGGTTTTTCCATCGCTTCCTCATGAACCAAATATTTTGTTAACATGGCTTGAATACTATAGTCCTTCAATATAATAATGTTGGATCAAGGATGGGGATATTCTTTGATAGAAATACATTGACTAGATACCCCTCAATTCGTATCCCCTTCATTTTCTTATTTATCCCCATTACCAGTTATCGGTAGAAGTCGATCCTTTCTAAGGTTTTGATTCATTCTGATACTTTCTCTTAGTATACAACTTCCCTAATAATAACTATAACTTCAAATGCTTGTATTTGTCATAGAAATTGCAGAGAAATGGCACTTTTAGATAATTTAAGGTTTACATATAGCCACAAGGAAGAGTCAAAATTTCTACTGAATCTGGAAGCAATAACCCTAGATCCATTTCTACAAGTTTGTATGTCATTGTTTTAACCACAACCTGATAAATATTTCAATTGAAACCAAAACACATTGCTATGGAATTTCCAATATCTTTCAACATGACTTGATTCCACAACTCCATTGGAAAAGCACATATCTTGACCCAATTTGGGTGTATAGAAACCTTCTATGTTCCTGAATTGAAGTGTAACACCCATAAAACTAATTAGGGAATTATAATTCTTAATCCCTTATAAACTCCTAATAAAGTATTAATAAAATGGGAATTGATTAAAAATATTAAAAAAAACTTCAAATATAGATGGCCAAGTGTTACAGACTAAAATGACACATCTCTACCTATGACCACTTTCCAATGATTCTGTCACATGTCGACACTTCCATGATGACACTTAATTAAAGTCACTGAAAAAACACCTAACTTGGAGGAGACATATCCGTTTGACCTCTTCTCTACACCGTTGGAAAGGTATCTGAGTCAGCCAAAAACATTCTAGAAGACCCCAAAATCTGAAAATGCCCAGAAGTACCCTAAAAATGAGCATCTTTGACCTATTAGCAACTTTTCCTACATGGTACCCATGAATTATACCTCCGTACTTGTGACTTTCCATTCATTCTACCTATGAATACCCCTAATTACTATTGTATTCGTAACTCTTGTTACTGCAACTCGTGATTATCATGTGGCATTCGTGATTGTTGTCACTGTAACCCATTAATTTGTCCTATAGATGTTAAAAACTAAATGTTTCTTGAATTTTGGGTAGTTTGGGTGGTTATGCAATTGTCTCCTTCGTTTGTAACTACTTTGTCTTCGACCGTATCTCTTTAGAAATGTATAAATAGAGGTAGAGTGGTCCATGAAAAGGGACTTGAAATCTTTCATTGTTATGCTAGAGGAATTGGGACTCTCATTGCCCCCACCTTTTACCTAGAAGCTATCTCCTTGTGTTGCAGATCTTGGAGGATGAGTTGATTGGAGAAGAGAAGCAGGAGAACTAGATCAAGGTTTTGTAAGGTGCCTGGCTTGGAGAAGGTATCATTGTACTTCTTCCATGTTTAATAAAGATGTGATGTCCTTCTTCTTCCCAAATCAATTTCTAATGTATGTTATAATATTGTTTGTAATCATATGTTTATGATAATTATATTAAGTTTTCATATTTCTTTGATTATCATTTCTTTACATTTAGTCATATTGGTTGGAGAAAGGTATAATTCGTTTTGCATGTCTCTTGGAGAAAGAGGAGCAAGAGGAGGATTGAAGGGTTGCTTCGATAAGCCTTTGTTTGAATAAGGTATGGACCATTCTAATATCTAAAACTTGTTTATATATACTTGTAGAACTATGTGCATCTCTCTTTTTAACCCTAGTATGTTGATGGCCTCTTAAACCCTAGCCATAGGAAACTTTCCTCTACAATAAAATTGGTGACTCCACTTGGGAGATCCTTGTCTATTTTGGGTTTCTATGTCTTTCTTCTAGTATTTTGTAAGGTTTTATGTCCTTATTACAAGTTAGGAACACCTTTTGAGTCTGTTGGAACACATTTCCTGCATTCCTAGGTTAGTTTTTTACCGTTTTTGTGCTTTCTACCACCCACTCACATGTTTTAGACTAGACAGTCACAATGTTGTGATGTATTTGCGATCTTCACTACTTGCAACCTATGTTTCATTCACAACTCGCATGAAGGAAACTCGCGAATGCACCTGAAAGTGTGTTTTTAAATCATTTTTAGGTATTTTTGGGTGATTTGAGGGTTTTCTGTGGGGTATTCAAGGGTCCTCTGCATGTGCACGACTCATTAGAGGTCATTTCATATCTTTTAGGTTCTCTTTGTCTATCTTGTAAGTCCCTTTCAAGTATTCGAACTTGTTTTGTTGGCTTCCCCCCCCCCCCACCTCCTTCTTTGGATTGACCTTGTTGGACAAGGTACTGAGCAGTCTATGTTGGAAGGTTTAGATTAATCCTTGGAAATTCTTGACCTTTTTTTATGTCATTCTTATTGATTGGTCTTGTTGGGACCCCAACAAATCCCCTTGATTTTAACAAAATAAAGGGGTCCTCCCACATAAAATTTTGTAAATACTTGCTTTTAGTTTCTTTCATCTTATCTTCCTTCGCTTTTTGTGATGCTTGCTCTTTGGTTTAGCTTCATCGTATAAGGATTTGATAATTTGGATATCTTTGTCATTGGAACCCTTTTGCGTCTTGGTTGCTTCATTATACTTGGATGCTCTTATTTGAAATGGACTAAGTTTATTAGATATATTCATTTGCAACATTTGGTTATCATAATGATTTATGGTAAACTTGATGATTCTTCATTAAGATTAGCTTTCATAAGTTTCATAACAACCTTTGGAATATTTGCACTTGAAAATGAGTTTATTTTATTTTAATAAGTATTGAAGTCATTCTAAATTTTATAATAAAGTTGTTGGTTCACATTTAAAATTCCTAATTATATTTATTATTTTCATATCTAATTACCTAAACCAATGTGCTTTATATAGAGTGACTTTAAAACTCAGGTTCTATAAATTATTTTAAATACCTCCTAAAAGAAAGTGCATTTATAACTTCACCTTTACATAAGAATTAGGTACTTTTTAAATTCTCAAGGTTGTTTTATAAATTCACTTATACAAATCTTGGAGAATATGTTTGGATTCACCTTTTCGTTGAAGTAAAGTGTCTTCAAAAAAATGTTTTAGTTTTCTTTGAAATATCAAATTTCAAGACACTTTATCTTGAAATATCATATCTATATGGGATAAGGCCACTAATAATATACGATATGATCAATAACAATTTTGCTCATATTTTGAAAATCGTTGTTTTATAGTATTTTGCATGGTTAATGATGTATTGTCGTTCTTTTCTTGAAACATAGGTCTCTATTAATAATGGATCATTAGTTAACAACGATTATTATTACGGAGAATCCCACCTTTTGAAGATGTCAATGCAGATGGACCATAAGATTGCCACCATTTGCTAAATAGTATAGTAGATCTCTGAGAGGATGGAATGTCATCTCATCAAAACTACCAGATTTCATAATGATAAATATTATTAAGATGGTGCCAAGTGGAAGTTAAGATCACCCTGATACTAGGAAATTTGCCACAAGATCCAAAGGAGTCTGCAGAGATATCTTGTGTTATTAGATATAGATGAAGTAGATTTCCACGTCATTAGATGTCAATCAAAGAGGGTATTAAATTTATGAAACTAACTCCATCACATTTGCAGGAAGACAAGAATTCAAGCAGATGTCACCAATTTCAAGAATATTACACCAAGAATATTATCCATTGTAGGAGCGTGAGCAGTTTTATCTCATCATATCTACAAAGGTTTTATCTCATCATATCTACAAAGGTTTTTCACCTGGAAATTTTCAGAAATGTAATACCATGAACGACACAAATCCTAGAACCATGAGAGAAAACTGAAGGAATTTACTCAGCAAGAGAAACGACAAAGATGGAAATATTTTTGTGAAATCTAGAAGATAAAACAGAATCGAGTATTTCTAGGATGGAGTTCAACATGCATTGAAGATCGATTATGAAGAGAAGCCAGATGGCGATCTATTGAAGGATAAGCATAGAAAATGGTGGTCTGGTGGAAGGACTCATTAAATGGTCGCATATGTCATGGAGGATGGGCGATGATCTTTATTGCTATATAAACAACAATCACTCGATTGCTAGAGGGGGGGGGGTCTCCACAGAGCATAAGGAACTTTGTTTTCTCTATTTCTATTTTCTATTTATAAATGTTTCTGTTTGCAAATAGAGGAGGAGATACTGCCTAGAGGGAGATACTCTGTAGATTCTCAGGGAATTATTTCCCAAGTTTCTGTAATAGTTTTCTCTAGATGATTCGAGACTGGTGTAGCGAGTATTAATGGGATATGGTAATTACTTCATTTCTTGTTTATGATAGGAATTTTATTATGAACCTTATTTCTATTTCTTTATGATTTTTTTCTAAAGATATACAAACTCCTTTCTGCCCACTATACTATTATTCATTTTAATACATGTATATTTTTCTATCATGTACAAAGATCAATCTATTTGTCTCGAGCTAATATTATTCTCGTAATTCTTTTAAATGATTACATGCCGTTTTCTATAATTAATTTTTATTATTATTGCAAATACTGTGTAATTGTATATTGATATTATTTAATGGAATGACCATCTTTGTATTGTCATTTTATTGAATAATGTTTATTTATAATTCAATTCTGCCAATGATAGTATTAATTTTAAATTAACTTGCTCATGTCTTACATGATAGATTAGGATAAAACAAATTCTAGTTTTAAATTAGGATAAAACAAATTCATGTTTTAATGATTGCAAGCTGCAACTTAATAACTACTAAATCTGTGTAATTTAGTAGCTACTAAGTTTGTGTATTTATGGTTATTAAAATTTGTGTTATAATTAGCTATCTTTCATTTATTCAAGATTTTATGATAATGTTTTGAAAAACTTAAATAGAGACTCTCCTTAAGAAAGAAAATTATAGTTGGATGTAAATAATTAATTTCAATTTAAAAATAGTTAAATATATATTTCATTTTATATATTAGCATAGCTTGCAAATAAGTAGTTAGTTTTAATTTAGTTGTTTTAATTGTAATTTAGTATAGTTTTTAGTTTGTTAATTAATTTAGGAAAAATTTTTCTAAGTTTAAATAGTATGACTCTCCTTAAGAGAGAAATTTAATTGGTAGCAGGACCATAACCTGCAAGATTCTGACATTCTAAACACACCGAAAGATGCTCTAAGCGACTTGTGTGGGTTTAATCTCCTTAAGTTGGCCAAGTTAGTTAATCCGGCCAACAGGTCTCTTCATGTAAAATTTGTTGTATTTTTTACCTTTGTGATCCTTCCTTCCAATTGAGGCCATATCCAACTTTAGGGAAACCTAGGGTTTGTTTGTGGGGTGTAGAGTAGTTGTCTATTTTCTTTGCTTACATTAATTGCTTGCATTAGTTGATAGGATATTTTTCCCTTTCCATTTATAAAAGAAAAATAAAAAGAACACATTTTTTCTTTATGTGCATGTAGATTAGGGTTTTAGTCTAAATTGCATGTTATATCATTGTTTTTTAAAAAATAAAAAAGAAGTTGTTCTTTTTTGGATTTCAAGTTTCTATTTGAAAAAGAAGGAGAATAGTTTTTTCTTTTTTCATTTCATTTACCTTCCCTTAGTCATATTGTTTCAAATTTGAGTCAAAACACCATTGGTTTCACCTTCACCACCCTCTTTGAGTAATCAACAGCCCTTTAAAATAAATGCTTAATATCTAAAATATATTAGTAAATATTTGTTTTTAGGGACAACAAACACTAGTCTAGGCTAGTGTTTTGGGTTAGGGATATCTTAACTACCCAAAACTTCAAACTCAAACATAGTGGCCTATCTTTTAGGAAATCCAACTTCATTGAGAAATGCATCGAAAATCTTCTCTCACACAGGAGTCAAGCACGAAGTCGAGCAATACTGAGTTGTTGGAGATACCCCTCCTCTTATCAGTAAATCATACACTAGAGTTGTTGCACATTTGGGGAGTCCCCCAGTACCTCCTCCCAGCCCCGTGTGGTTCCTGGCACTTATTGATTTTTGGGATTAGCTACCATGCCCATGTGCATCAGGTGGACTGATGACTATTCCACCAGAATTTATGCACGATTTTGGTATCCTTAGTATATTGTCTTCTAGGATCTTACATGGGTGGCATTGGAAGGTTATTTCCAGTGAAAATAGGGTATACTTGGAAGGTAACCTTGGTTGACAATTTGGAAGGGAGGTTGGGTGATTCTAGCTCTTACACCCAGAGAACACTTCATGAGACACCATGTAACTACTGTCCTTCCTTAACTGATTAGTTATAGGCCCTCAATCATCCCATAATTTCCTTTAGAAGGCATCTGTGTTTTCCTGGATTGATACTTAAGTATTTTTATGCTAGTGGTGTGTTATTTGTACTGCTGGTTTCCTGTTGACCTCAGAATTTTTCTTCTTGTTTGAAACTATGGCTAACATCCCTATGAACACCAACCAAGATATCCCCATGATGGGAAATCCTTGTACTATTCCTATCACAACTAATGTTAGTGTTCCTTTGATGGCCACCTTGAATCTACTTGGATTCACCCTAGGGATACCGATGTGGTTCTTCTCCACTCGAGTTGTCCTGAATTCTCATGATGCTTCTCAAGTAAGCTCATTATATCAAGGGCATCAAACTACTAATTCCCCTTCAGCTGTAGAATATTCTCCTCCTCCTTCTACCTCATGTGTTGAAAGTTTTGATACTCGTAACTCGTAGTCTAAAAAGAGTAAAAAGAGGAAGAATAGGAATAACACTCGAAATAAAGGGGAAAATTGTTCAAGCTATGCAGGTCAAGTTAAAAATCACTACCTAGCCTCTGCAGTTCATTTTAAGAGAACCCTTCGAACCTCTATGAGTCATGTTAGATCCAAACACTCAGCCTCTGCAGTTCATGTTGAGGGCACTCGTTCAACCTCTGTAGTTCAAGTTGAACCTCCCCATCCAACCTCTATTAGACATGTTGGATTCAGTTACCCAGCCTCTATAGTTTATGTTGGGAAACCTTGTCCAACCTTTGCAGGTCATGTTGGACCCAATCTCTTAGCCTTTGCAGGTCATGCTAGGGGAAACATATCAGCCTCTACAGGTCATGTCAAGGGAAAAAATTCAACCACTTAGAGTCATGTTGACACTGATGAAAAGACTAACCGTTCAAAACACAAGCCCAAGTTTCCTTGTAATATTTATGAGGGATACCACCTTACTTATCAACACCCTTCCATCATAGAGGTATGAATATTTTGGTTCCAACGTTACCCCATTTTTGAACACCCTAAAGTATCTCAACAACCAGCCTCTCTTAGTTAGGTTGGATCCAGTTTCTCAGCCTCTGTAGGTCATAATGGGGGAAAACTATCAGCCTGTGTAGGTCATGCTGGGGGGGAAATATCATCCTTTGTAGGTCATGCTGAGATCAAGCAGTCAACCATTGCTAGTCATGTTGACACCATTGAGAAAAATGGTCGCTTGAAAGGAAACTTAAGTTCCCTTGTAAGTTATGTAAGGAATATCATCTTACTCACCAGTTCCCTTCTATCATAGAGGTAGGAAGACTATGGTATGAGACTCCAGAATATCCTGTTCCTGACCAACCCGAAGCTTCTCAACAACCTATGCAACCTTTCTTTGTTTAAGTGATCGAACCAATATCAAATTTGGTCGATCCCACTCTTCTTTTGAAGAGTGATCCTTATGTGATTGAACCAATTCCATATTTGGTCAATCCCACTCTCCCTTCAAAGGGTGACTTTCATGAAGTGGTTGAATCGATTCCATCATCGACCAATAACACTCTTCTTTTGGAGATTGAAATGTCTTCTAGTCACATTTTCTTCACTACTAGTTAATAACTTACAGAACAACAGGGCACTAAACTCACTTCGCATGAAACCCCACCAAGCCCTCAAATTGATTCCTTTTATTGGGATATCCTATTTGAGTCACTCCTTCCTTTTGTTGGACCTTTCCAGATAAAGGTAAAATTTGAACCGTACATGTTTTCTTGTTGTATTATTGATGAAGGAGCCTCAGTTAGTATCTTTTATGTTCATGCTTGGTGAGGAATGGGATCTCCTAGCCTTGTGTTGACTAATAGTGACTTATTGGCTTTCGATAGAAGAACTAATACACCTTTGGGAATCATTTCTCAAACACATGTTACTTTGGGTGGGAAGATTGTCTTAGTTTACTTCATGGTGATTGAGGACCCCTTGGACTTCAATATGCTCCTCGGGCGTAATTATTTTTATGCCATGCAATATATGGTGTCAACGTTCTTTCATGTGATGTACTTTACTCATAACGGGGACATTGTCACTATTGATCCGTTGCATTTTCTTGATCCATCTACTGACCCTACTAGAGACCAGGTATTTCCTTTATTGATTCTCAGTGTCTCGATAGACACTACCCCACCACGGGTGAGCTATGTGGCCTCATATCCCTTGTATTCAATTTCTACTAAGAAGAAGCCTCTATGCTCATGTTTACCTTCTCAAGACTCGGTTATATAAATTTACCAAGTGTTTCATCCTATATAGGTTGTAGAGCCCTCTCTCTACTCTATGGATCCATTTGAAAGTACACATATGTGTCTTATATAGGATGGTCTCCTTCCATCCAATGAAGTCTTCTTGGACTCTTTGATATAGTCTGACCTTCTTATGGATATTGGTTCAGTTGTGACTAATTCTAACCCTGATTTGCTTGATAAGCCTTATCATTATATTGATAGATCTTATGTTGGTCTTGTTGATTCATTGGACTCTCCCTTTGAACAACAATTCAGTGATCTTGATGTGTTTGTTTTTTCTGATATATTTCTCAACTCCTATGATATCGAGTTTGTTCCTACAGACTCTATATCCCCTGTTGGTTTTTGATTTTCTTCTAAGGTTGATCTTACTGATTATAAACCCCTGGTCCTTGGCACTATAGAATATTCTTCAATCATTTCTGACTTCACTTCATCTTCTATAAAAGAAAGAAAAGTCACATGTGTTTATGCCAAAGTGACCTGCATCGAATTGTTTCTTCAAAATATGATTCTGATGGTGTTTTTTCTTGGAGACATGATTTTTAGTCGGATTGACAACTATTTACCAGCCTTGCCTTGTTGTTCAAGCTGTAACTACATTTGCATGTACCCTGCTCAAACTTTTGAGCCTGATGCTGGCTTCCACGCTGTTAGGTCATTATATAATCACTCATCTCTGATCTCATCATTGCGTAGCATTGTATCATTTTGCTAGTACAACTTAACACCTTTTTCCTTGAGGAGACGTTCCTTGAGTGTATTTATCTTGCTCATGTTCCTTGCATTATGCTTATTGTTCCTTGATATTGGAACTAGTTTTTCTTGCCTCTGACACTCGTCTCCTAGCATTTAGAGCATTCTTCCTAACTCTCCTTCGAGCTCATTAAAAATAGTAAGGAGGTCGATACTTGACATTTCCAGACTCGTTAAAAATTCACAGGAAAGATATGGAGTTATGATTAATACCTGGCATGACTCCTTAAAATTAACTAGATTTTCGAGTAAACTTGTTCGTTCAGACTTGTTAAGGTAAATTGAAGGATCATCTACATTGGTGGTAGGTTATCTCTTTTTTGGACCATGTAGATTATTTATGAGAAAGGAATACTCTCTTTTCTATGGAATTGAGAAGAGTATATTCAAGCATAGGTTTATCTCTTTTCTGGATCTGAAGGACTAAACTTACGGAAAATGAACCCCCGATATGAGCTTAGTTTTCTCCTTTTTGTGCTTAGGAACTAAACATGAAAAGATTCCAAGTGTACTTTATGTATTTTTCATGCTCTCTAAACCCTAAGAACAAAGCATCGAGTTTACTATTGTCCATAGCGTTCTCATTGTTACACTGAAATCTTGTCATCTTGATCCATGTGTCAACCTTGTGCCTAATCCCTAAAGTTCCATCTGCTAAATTGGATTGAAATGGAGGTTGTTCCTACCGGGTTTACCCTCTCTAGGTAGTTTGGTGCTATTCCTCATAAGGAAAGGTGTGCTATCCCCTTTCTAGTACTCTTTATCCCTTGTCAAGGAGTGCAACTGACATTCTTTCCCCTCTTTCCCCTAGTGATCTGTCTCCTACAACAAAGTGTGCCAGGGGTGTTTAGAGGGAGAAAAACAAAGCTTCAAGGCCCTTCTCGAAGGTGGATGAGGTGGAGGATCATCCCTGCATTCTAGGTGAGATGGAATTTGATTCCTTAACCTATGTGGCAGATCCCTTAGACCCCTCCTCCTAATCCTTAACCTACTCTGTCCATTGTGAAGGGAGGAAGGACTATGGTACTCTTATGCAGGTGGAATTTCTAGGTGATGTCTATCATCCTTTGGGAGGCAATATCTCATTCTTTAGGAGGATACAATCACTATTTGGAGGCTTGGCTTGGATTGTTGGATGGAAGATTGCATCATTAAGGCTAGGTTGTGGTGTTCTTTCCTTATGTAATTCCATGTATCTTCTTGTTTACAGTAATACAAATCTCTTTCCATAAACATTATTGTGTGGATGATGTTTGGAGATTTATTCCTTAATTTTTATCTTAGATCAATTCATATTTGGATATGGATGTACTATTTGATTGTTTTCACTTGCTCTACAGGGTTTTGTAGCTCAAGATATGAAGGATTTGGAGCTTTGAATAAACAAAGAGAGAATAGGATTTGTAGACCTCGGGTAGGTGATCTATATTTTAACTTGCATCTCTATTGATATAGGAACGTAGGATGTATTATGTACTTGATTTTTTCTATATCCACTTGGACTAAAGAGATATAGATTGAGTCCGCTTGAGTAGATTTATCCACTAACACTTGTAAATAAATGGAAATTTCTGAGTTATCTTTATTTCCTTTACACTAGTTAAAATTAGAGTATTATGCTCTCCTATGAAGGAGCGCCATTCTGGTGATAGTTTACCTCCTTTTCTAACCATGTCGACTAACTATGAAAAAAAATACCTTAGTTCTCCTGAGATAAGAGAGTTATACTTTGTATTGTTTTACAGCTTTTTGAACTTAGGAGACTAACTTTATGAAAAAGAACACGCTAGAGTCTTCTTTGGAGTTTTCAGACTCTCAAAACTATGAAAAAACCATCAAGCATACACTAATTTGGGCTCATAATATCCATGAATAAGTTCTTTATCAAGCATTCTTCTGTTTCTTCTTCGAGCTTGTCAAAAATGAAGAAGGTCCCAAGTTTTCTTTCTTGGAATCGTTAAACCTTTACAAGAAAGAGGGAAGGGAAGTTCATTCACATGTATTTTACATCATGGTATAAAGTCTTGTCTCCTTGAACAAAGAACCAATTTTGAGTCTATCAACAGTTAGGTCTCATTTTTTTACTTTATCTCAATTCATAGTTTTCACTCATCTAGTTGGTTTCTTTTCCAATTATATGGGGAATCTATCAACGTATCCTACATTGTAGAGTTGCATCATTGGTCTCTTTGTGTCAAAAATTGTCTAAGTCACTTTTGTACTATGCTCACTATTCAAGGATAAACCTTTGTCATTGTTGATCATAGCTTTGTCATCATTTTTAGCAATTAAATTACGTGTTTAAACATATATTTTATCATCTTTTTGCATATTTTATGTCTTGCATCTCATTATTCAGCCCCAGGTATGAATGAATTTAAGATTGATGTAAAATTTGTTTATTACTATCATTTTACAATTTTATTGATTAAAATTGCCATTGCTTGAAGCGTGTTCGATATATTAATTTATGTGTATATTTGTTTCAGGTTATATAGTCTTTGGACAAGTTAATAAACAGACATGCGTTCAGCTAGATATGTGTAGAGTATATCCAACTCACTGTCTAGCTTACCATCGAGATCGCTAACTAGACTGTGTGTTGTTGATAACAGATTCTAGGCATTAAAATGTTGGAACAATCTACAAACTACTCACTGTCCACCCATCTGGGTGATGGAGAAGCTCTTGTTCTAGAAGACTCACCATCACGTTGCCTTTGCTCGACACCACAACACCAGTCCATGCATTTGGATGATAGAACGATTCTCGTTCTAGAATACTTGCCAACGTGCTCTCCTTTTCCTGATACCACTCCACCAGCCACGCTAAACAAGGAGTTTGTATGCCACATCATGTGATGAAGAGAGCCGACGGGAAAAGGAGAGGGAGAATGTTATGCATTGGAATTTGATCATTTAATGGTCATAATGTTTGAGTAAATTCAGTGAGCAGTCGACCACTAAAGCATCAACTTGCTCATCCTTTGTAAACAATATATATATCAGCCTCTACGTAAGAGCTCAGTTAGCTAGCACATTGTAATTCTATTCCATATTTTTTAATAGAAGATGTATGTTCCGTTGTTCATGGTTATGTTCGAGTAAGAGTTATCTAGGCATCACCCTTGATTGCTGAGAGGGCCCCTCATCAACCATCGGTTTCTTTTCTTGCGTAGTTTCGTTACCTTTTCTTTTATAGTTAGTTTGATTTCTAGTTTGTTTTCATTTAAATTACTGTAAACGTTTATTTCATTTACTTCCTGTAATGTTGTGTGAATTAGTTTAGTTTTATTTTCAAAGTTAAATAGCTAGTTGCGTGCATAGTTTGCTTTCAATTTGTTATAATTTGATTTCAATTTGCTTTCAATCATTTCATTTCCAGCTTTACTGTTTTATTTACAAGTATACATAATAGATTGTTGTTCATTTCCTTTTTGTCATACATTTATTTAAATTCCAGTTTGTTTCATAAAGTAATATGCAATGATTTCTTTTTATGAATTAGTTTAAGATTATTTCGCTGTTAAATTTAGTCTTTAAGTAGGTTTATTAACCGCTTCTATGCATTTTACTTGCATGTGCACAAATTCAGTTGAATATTAGATCATTTAGGCTACTTTCTATTATTTTAATTATGCAGACTATCTTTCAGGTAGCCTGTGTAAACTGTCATTCAGACAACCTTTTCAGACCTGCAGTTCAGTCTGTCATTTCATTTTTAGTGTTTTTTATGTGTTTTGAACCTGTTTAAAGATCTGTTTCTTTAGTTGTTAAAGTGTGCTTCGATTGTAATAATTAGATGATAGATTTATTTAATATTAAGACTAAAAGTTAGGTTGGTTTTATTAAAGTTTTATCCTTTCACCTTGAACATGTTTTGAGTTTTGTTATGTTCTGTTTCTTTTGTTTGTTTCTAATTTCTTTGTCTAATACTGTTGTATTGTAATCATGCCTTTGGATTGATTTATCCATTTGCATGTAAAACCTAGTATTAGGTGTGTTATCTCTACGAAAAAGTATATTGGTACCTTGTATATTTTCCATAGTAGAAGGAATAGTTCCCTTTTTAATTGTGTGATTACCAAAACAGACTTGTAGAATAGAGCTCAAAGTTATTTTTATTAATTTTTCTACTTGCTTCTTTTATAAAGTTATTTTTATAAAGTTTTCTACTTGTTTCTTATTAAGTTACTTTTATTAAGTTTTCTTCTTGATTCTTTTAGAAAGTTATTTTTATTAAGTTTTCTACTCACTTTTAAGTTAGGTCTTCCTTTCATCCTAGTTTCTCACTTGAAAAGTCAGTTGTTGATAGTATCCTTTTTCAGTCTTAAGCTATTTTTTTATCAAATAAATTATCAATCTAGTTGTTGAATTATGTTTCCAATATACATATTCTTTGTATAATTAGTGTTTGAAATCATTCAATAAACTCTACTAGAAAGGGTAGTTCTTTTGTTTATAAAGTAGAATGGTGTATTTCTGATACTCTAATCTAATATTCTATTCTGATTCAAGCACCTTAATAGTTGAATTCTTAGGATTTTGACTCGATTTTTCATTTTGAAAGATATTTCCATCTTTTCTTTGTTAAGATATTTCCATGACACCATAGGAATTCCTCTACCTTTGCATATATTTTGTGTCAACTCTAAGCCTACCAACCCCGGTCGATAGTTAATTATTAGGTGAATTAATCAAGACGATATAACACCCAACAATTTTGGCGTCGTTGCCGAGGAGTTATTCTTTAAGGTAGAATAGATAGAACTCTTTATGAAGTTTAGTAATAGGCTAGTGGCGGGAGAGCAGTAAGATGAGAGGTAAGAACTTGTGCATCTATTATAATAGGTGCCCCCAAATCCAGCATTAGCAGTAGCATAGTTTCTTTAGTTTGAGTTTTTCATGAGCAGACTTAGAGATCCTCAAGGTAGATTTGTTAAGACAAGAAAATTTATTGAAATCCCTACTAACTTTCGCAGGGGATGTAATTCTCCAACTACTAACTCACCAGAAAGATATCCAAAGACACCTGTCTGAGGTAGTTCTACCTAAAAACCTGAGGAGACCCTCTCAGAAGATATTACCAGGGAAGCCATACAAGGAGAAGGAACCTTGACAGGAGGTCCTAAGGACCCCATTCTTGAGGATGTTCAAGAATATAAGCCATTAGGAACCTCTAACCCTCCACTAGTTTTGAATCCAAATAACACAACTTTTTCACTACTAGGAGATCCGAATTTCATTGAATTTGTTGATCCTACCCAAGTCAAATATCTGTTTGGAAACCTCATAGATACAGTTATCTCACAAACTGAAACATCCTTTTATCACTCCAGGAAACTCTTCTAGGTTTCAGCTCGAGGATTCCTGGTAACTTAAATGTTTTTATGGTTTTCTAAGTGGATCAAGTCAGGTGACCTATAGGACCTCAGACTCTCAAGACATGCATGAAAATCAATCAGGGATAAGGATTCTAATTACCTTTGTTCAGAGGTTGACAATATGGTGCAGAGATTGAGAACTTATCATGTTGGCAGATTCATAAATAAAACAGATATATATAAATGGCTAATCATGACAAGAAAAGAACTTATAATTCAAATCATCAATATGCCAATAGGATGACAACTATCAGACATGAATTAACCTGAATAAAACCTCAATAACACATTCAAGCATAAGCACAAAATAGACAGAAAATAGAAGTTGAACATATGATAACAAAAGAGCTTATATTAGGTCATGAGCAATATGAGAAGCTTGACAATAGCAATGGTCTACAAGTCCCCGAAGTCGAACATTTTCAATAAAATAAGCCTTTGGATTTATAGCCTTTACAAAAATATTCAGATCCTGAAAAATTGGATCCGATTTACTAAAAATAGACAAAATAATTGTTTTTTGCATAATTAGGTCAAAAAACCCTAATTTAACTACTAGTCTAACTAACTGTAGAATTTGTTCACTATTTGAACCTTCTGATAACTAAAGTAAAGACTGGAAATAACTACCACTGGTGCTCTGCTGGTTAAGTCATTGTTTCACTTAGACAGTTAATTGTTGGTGACCTTTTCTTCCTTTATGTCACAGCAAAACTAAAGCATACCTTCCCTGATGTTTTCTTCAGCATTTTTCATCTTTATACTTCACCCCTGATTTATTCATGTTCATCCAAAGTGGACCTTCATGTCAAAATTTGATCCTATGCCTCTTTTTACTTTCTGTGGTTAAGAGGCCAAAATATCGAAACTGCTAGCTGCCGAAAGCGGTGCTTTCGGTTGCTATTGAACTGCCTTAGCATCTGCCTAAGCTTTCAAAATCCATATTCTTCAAAAATTCTTAAGCCACCTACAAAATTGTTCTTTCAAGTTTGTATGCTTATCTTTTTTATTCAGAAGGCTCTATGTTAGGAAAGTTAATAGTAGCCTGGCTTGTTTCTAGAGGCTAAAGGCTTACTACAGCTTCAACTAGGGTTTCTAGTGTGAGGTGAGTGCTAGGGTTTAGCTTGGCCTCCTTCATCTAGAGTCTCTGAAACCTAATCATTTTATACAGCCTTGTGTTGTCTTTCAGGTATATTTTATTTAGTCTTTTTAGGAAAACATACCTTTCTCTCACCTCTAGGTAAGAGTTATGCAGCAGTTTGTTCCTACTGGTCAATGTAGCATTGTTTTTCTTTATCTCCCTTTCTAAAATTTCCATCTCAAACACTTGCCTCTGCAACTGATTTATCCTTTGTGTCTTGGGATTTCTAGAGGAAGCCTTCTCTATTGGTTCATCTTGATCTTTTGGTATAGGTGATGGGAATTCTTCAATCTCTGCTACAACTTGCAATTATAGGTCTGTGACTTCCTCTTTTTCCTCTTTTGAATCTGAGTAGGGCAGGTTCAATATGTTTCCACTGTGTGTTGCAACTCCCTGGCCCTTTTCACTGAAATCCAAGTTTCTTTTGACCTTCTTGACTTTGGAAGAGGAAGGAGGTTGTTCCACTATTGTTAGGGAGATAGCCCTTCTCTTCCTTTTCCCACTCCTTGGTGTGCTGTATTTTTTAGAAGGAGACTTCCCCTTTTCTTCTGGCTGTAGGCCTGTTTCAAAACCATTCCAAAATAAGAAATAATCCCATGCCATATTTATCCTATTCAGCAATTCTTGGATCAGGAATTGGATAAGACCATGATGAGACAGTATTCCAGCAATCTTAGTTGACTAAGCCTTCACCTGGTTTGCCATTTTTTCCAAGCTCCTGTGTAAGTAGAAAGGTAAATTCAGTGGGATTTTCCCTGTGAAGTTGTTCATCTATTCAAAATGGTAAATCATGGCTCTGTTGTATCTCCCTTCACAAGTTATGTAGACCACAATGGCCTTCAGCAATTGTTGCCACCTCCCTTCTAGCCAGGAGGATGGTACACTTTTCTTCCACACGACCCCTCTATGTTAAGGCTTTAGATAATATCTTAACTCTACATCCTTTGGAATGGTGGTTTTAAACCACTTCTCTCTTGTGTTAGGGATTTTAGTGACTTCAATAATTAGGGTTTCATCTATAAGAAATCCTTGTTTACCTATGACTACCTTGGACCCATCGAAAGAGAGAGAAAATGCATCAGCCACCTGCTGGTGTGAGCCTTGAATCTTCTCACAAAATCTATAGCAACCAGCATCCTTGAAAAAATGGCAGACTTCTGGATGTGCCTCCAAGTAGTTGATGTCTCCCAACTCTTTCCTAAGAGTAGGGCCTCCTTTCTTCATTTGTTGAATGTCACTCCTAGGTACCTTCAACAATCAATTCAAGTTCTGTGGAATAGTGTTTTTAGCGGGATGCCTCTCAGAGATGGTTTTCCGGTGGTGAGAAATGCTAAAGTCAAAGGTGGAGTGTACTGAAAAATGGGAACTGATTATGAGGGCTTTCAACTACATGATTGATGCTTAGGTTAGAGCGTGATGGCTTTAGTTGATCTTTTCGAGACCCCTTGCCCAACAATCATGTTAAAATCAGCCTCGATACCCAGTGGGGATCGTCTGCAGTTCTTTGGATAGATGGAGGGAAAAGGAGTGTTTCAAATCACATCAGTCCTTATAAGTTTAACAATGACCTCCTCACTCATTTCCTTATGCCTTGATGTAGCCTCCTATCCTTTCGGTGGTTTATCATGCCCTTTGATGATCGTTGTTTTACTGATGGGATCTGATTTGATAGGTTTCTAACTATTTCTTTATTTTTACCTTTTCGGTGGTTAAGGGCCTTCAAAAATTTGTCTCCTAGCCATTGAAAACAAGGCTTTCAGTGGCTAATGAAATTCTAACCTATTTTCCCAAGTCACCGAAACCGTTTTCCAAATGGTGCTATAAAACTTGGCTTTCGGCAGATAGCGGTCTCTCTAGATATCCCTTTTAACCGCTGAAATACCGGCCTTTCGATGGCTAATGAACCATCAGATCTTTCTCCTAAGACACCGAAATCGCTTTTTCCCCAACGATTTTTACCTGCTTTTGGTGGTTAACTCCCTTCTTGCACTGTTTAATAAGCTGTCAAAACCAACACTTTTCGGTGTCTAATGAGTTGTTTGAAGTCTCACCTAAGCCACTAAAAGTGCTTTTACCATTTACTCGATCAGGCACAATTTTGATGGTTAACCTTCATCCTGCATTAAATTGTTAGCTGCCGAAACAAAGCCTTTCGGTGGCTAATGAGATGTTAAGAACCCCGCCTAAGCCACCAAAAGCTAAAACTTCCACTTTCTTCAACCATAGAAAAACCAAAGGCCCTCAATTTGTTAGTCATATTTAAATCTTTCATAACATGACTTGAATTCTTCATAATATCAAAATAAATTTATTCTGGGAGATAACATATGGATCCTACCTGGGGATGGGAACCTCCCTGTGAGGTCCCAAGAACCCCAGACCAAAATGCCTATCCTTGAAAATAACTAAAAAATTAACACTATCATTTACTGTTCCATTGGGCATGGAGTTTATTCTGTAAGCAAAAATAACCTACTAACTAATAATTTACAATAACAAGGCCTTAGAGCCTCAAATAAAGTAAAGTTTTAGAAAACGCTCATTCACTGGGCCATCAAACACCTATTCCTCTTCTAGATTCTACAATTTGAAGGTGTTGTTCTTCTGTAGTTGAGCTATCACAAAAGGTCCAATCCAAAGAGATTCAAACTTTCCATGTTTTCCCTTCTCCTTCCTAACAGAATCCCACTTGAGGACCCAATCTCCAACCTAAAAGTTGTCCACTTTTTCCCTTTTGTCAAACATGACCCTGATCCTTTGTTGAAGGGATTCTAATTTTCCTATCACTTGTTCCCTAACATGATGCAACTCTACCAAATCCATCATCCTCCTTACCCTATCATTTGGTTCATCTTCCTCCTCCTAAAATAATTTTTCCACTGGAAGAATGAGCTAAATGGGAAAAATGGCCTTGGTACCATAAACTAATTTAAATGGAGAAGTCCCGATAGATCTTTTGTCTGTTACCCTATCAGCCCATAAATCAAACTTTAGTTTAGAATCCCAACTTTTCTAATTTGTCTCCAATAGTTTTCTGATGATCCTGACTAGGCTTTTATTGGATGACTCAGCTAGGCCATTTCCTTGAGGATAATAGGATGTGGAATGCACCAGCGGAATGCCCATTGACTTAAACATTTTAACAAATGCCACGACTTTGAAAGTTGGTGCATTATTAGTCACTAACCTTACTAGGAATCCAATGCTGATAAAGATATTCTCATATAAAAACTTCATGATGACCTGATGAGTGGCATTCCTGGTGGGTACTGCCTCTATCCACTTGGTAAATTATTCTGTGGCTACTAAGATCCATTTATGCATGGGGGATTCACTTGTTTACCAATATCCTCTCATGTTATTTCATATTGTGGGTTTTAAAATTATAAAAAATGAAACCAATATATTGTAGGTATTGGGGGGATGAGGAGTTTAAGGTGGGGGTGGGTAGGGTGGTTTATAAGGATTAAGGTATAAAAAGGGGTGGGGAGGAATTTCTAAGTATTGGGAGGGGGTTTCAAAAAAAAGAGTTTGTGTCAATATCTCTCAAAATTAAGGGTATTCTTTAATATCCCACGATCGCACGTGCTATGTGAGAGGCTCACTAAGTGAAGTCCTCGTGCATTTATGCTGCCCACTGGAAGATGGATTTATTTCACCTATGAAATCCAAACCCCATTGTTGGAAAGGCCCATTCACTACAATAGTCCTAAGGGGCAAGGATTTGAGATGCTACTTCCCTATAAATATTTGGCACTAGTCACAGGCCCTTACAAAGGTACATACATCAGCAAAAAGGACTGGCCAATAGTACCCTGCCCTCAGAATCTTGTGGGATATGGTCTTCCAGTAATGATGGCCCCCACATGTGTTGGAATGAAAGTGATGCATGACCTAATCTAATTCTTCTTTATATATACACCTTAGCAAAACCCCAGACAAATCTTTCCAGTACAACAATTTATCAACTATGCAAAATTTAACAGATTTTAATTTAAGAGCTCGTTGATCCGTAGGACCTCAACTTGAGTGCATTAAAAGTTTGTTGTAAAAGAATGCGTGCAACAGGTTAATTAACAGAATAGCATTAACAGAAATTAAATGCTGAGAACAGGAATGAAAACCACAACAATGATAGACAGATACAAGGAAGAAAACACAGAATAAGAGAGTCACAAAATAGAAGTTGATAACGGAGTTCACCCCCTCCACTGGGCTATGTCTCCGGGTCCCTCTCCAATGGGAACCGATCCAATTAATGGCTTTAAAAATGGTACAAATGGTTCTGGACTCTGGAAATCAATTTCAGCAGTATGGACAAAAGTCTGCAAGACCTCTTCTCTGGAATCATACAAATGGGATTTCAAAAGCAAAGAAAATCCCAATAAAACAGAGAAGACAGTCGACTCTTTACAATCACAGCAACTGAACATTAACAGTGAATTATTCAAGACCTCCTCTTTGAAAGTTACAAAACTGGACTTCAACAGACAAAAGAAGCCAAGTTATAACTGAGAATAGTCGACTTCACAAGGAACAACACATGGATAGTTTTCACAGCAAAATGCTCTCTCCAAGCTTCTCATAACTGAGAAATGTTGCACTGCCGCTCTCCACCAACTGAGTCTTTTTTTTTTGGAACCATCCCTGGTTCCTCTCCTTTATTACTCATATTTTCCGTTACAAATGAGCCAAAATGTTCAAAGAAATGCGACTGTTCACATCCTAAAACCATTTCCTTAGGCTGTTCATATGCCTTTCGACGTTATCCCAACTGTGGCATAACTGCCAAGAAAATATTTTCCAAACTGTTACAAATAAGTTGTACACATTATGAAATCCTGCCACATCGTGATGTTCCACCTGCCATGCCAAGGATCTGACCTCCGGAACCATACGTGAACTAAACTTCCGGAAGTTCTAGTCATCCGTGCTTGCGCCGTTGTGGAAGAGGATCAACAACGGGCTCCAATGGTCTTAATCGGTGGTCATTTGGTTTTCAAGTCGGAACGTATGTTACTTTGGTTTCCGCAGTTGTGGCTCTTTTATGACTCCGAATTTTGATCCGTTCTGAACGTCTTTAAGTTTCCACCGTTGCGGAAAAGGAAAATCTTGTAAGCCCTGACGTTGCGGAAGGGGAAAAGCTTGTAATCCCTGACGTTGCGGAAGGGGAAAATCTTGTAAGCCCCGACGTTGCAGAAAGGGAAAATCTTGTAAGCCCCAACATTGCGGAAGGGGAAAATCTTGTAAGCCCCGACGTTGCGGAAGGGGAAAATATTTCGACTTCCAATCCTTATATATATATTTTTTTCATCCGGTTATCCCCGCAGATAGACTAGTAGTTTGGTTGCCCGCTGTTGCAGAAGAAGATGCTCTTCCGACCTCCGATGTTTCGGAAGGAGATCTCTTCCGACCTCCAATCTTGGTGTTTTCGCCATCCGATTTTTCATCCGCCGCTTTTGAACCATTGTACCACATTGGATCTTTAAAGAGGAATAATTCGTCGGATCAATCCTCCCCATTGGAGAGATTTTGGACCTCCAAAATCGTAGATCATCCTGCAGGAAGGTGAGGGTACCACTTCCTCACCATTTCGATCTCCATACATCCTGACTTGCTTAGAATCTGCATATTAGTCTCCTTGTCCATGACCAAAGGAGGTTCATACCATTTAAAATTCTTTGCATATGCAACTCGAGATAAGCTCAAACAAAAAGAATGTTTACACTTCTTTTCAGAGGTCTCAAAACGATCATAAACATAATTGATCTTTTTACCTTTCAATCTTCCCTTGATGATCTACAACCAAATTTGTTTTTCAACTTCAAAAGGATGATGGTTTTCATGTCTGGCTTTGCAAATTGCCAGGCTCATCTCCTATTATTCTTACACTATCTGCTGCACTGCTTTCTTTGCATCATGATGTCCAACTCTAACATCTTATGTGCCGAAAGAAAAGTCCACATGTGACTTCGACAGATAACAAAAACAAGCCTTAAAAGGAGATTTAATGCACTGCATGTGCTGCAACTATTCACCCTGAACCTTAGGATGTTCATCACAATAATTTTGAAGAAATTGAATAATCATCCGACTCATGCCAAGATTTGAAAAAGGCATGCTTTGCTGCAACTGCACTTCAAGTTGTACATCTCTATTAAGTGATTTATCACTTTCCAATGATTCACATTTAACTGCCATTAATGCAAACTTCCTACTAGCATTCACTATCATTTTCATTTGACTTGTAGTGACTAATGCCAGATTTGTTTTCATACGATGTGCACGAACAATGTATTCCACACCATCTTTAAAAAGATGATACTTATTCTTCTCTCTATAAAAGACTGCTTTCTGGTCATACAAATATGGACTCCCAAGTACAATTCCACAAATGTCAAGTGGTACTACATCTAGTTCTACCTCATCCATAAACTTTTCAGTGATTGAAAATTTCAAAACACATTTCTTTGTAACTTGCAATTGTGTATCATTGGTAACCCAACCAAGAGGATAGGGTTTTCATGAGGCATAGTAATTAAATGCAATTTCTTAACCACTTCTTCCGATATCAAATTCACTTGAGAACCACTATCAAACAATGTATCAATTTTTGTATGATTTGTAATGAAACGAACATGAAACAGTTCACTTCTTCTTTTATCACTTTGCATAGAAGTAGATAGCAGATTTGTACTTGTACTTGCACATGAATTAGAACTTGAACTTGCATCAATGGAAAGAGATATACCTTTATCTTTACCTCGGATCCCTGTTGTTGTGATCTTAGTCTCATCACCTGAATCAGATCCCAAGTCTTGAATTATTGCTGCAGTAGCTGCTTGATTATCCTTATCTTTGTTTTTATTTCTTCCCATCCACTTTGGCTTTAATTCTAGATGAAGTTTCCAGCACTTTGAAACATCATGCCCTTTCTGACAATGTGAGCATGTGGGTCTCTCACCCTCTTTCGTGATGGTAGCTGTTTCCTTTCCATTATCTTTGCTTTTATCTTTGTTGTCAAATTTAGATGACTTCTTCATAAACAAATCATCATCATGCTTACCCCTAGCTTCTAAATGTGTAGCTTGAACACATACATCATCCAAATTACTGGGGTTAAACACCAACAAAGTATGTCGCAAATAAGAATGCATGCCACCAATATATTTAAGAAGAGTTTCCTGTGTATCCAATGCAACATTCAATGCAATAGCCCTCTTTCTAAATTCATGAGTATATTCCTGAATGCTTTGTCCTTTAGCTTGTCTAAAATTTTTCCAACTCATTATTAATTGCTGCATATGACCTAAAGGATAAAATTGCTTCCTTAATACTTCAATGAATTCATTCCAAACTGAAATAATTTTACCATTCTTTAGAAGATCCTATTGAATCTTGCTCTCCCACCACGTAAGATCCATTCCACTCATTCTCAAAGTGGCCAATTGAATCCTAGAAGGGTCATCATTAATGCCCTGCACCCTGCAATATACTTCAAGCTGCTGGATCCAATTGTCTAATTTTTCAGCATCTACATCTCCATTATAAATAGGTAATTCAAATTTTACATCCAATTTGAAATAAGGCATATTAGGACTTGCATTATTTGAATGAGAAGTATGAGAAGAAGAGAAAGTCTGATTAGTGTCAGGAGGATCACCATCACCTCCTACTCCTTTACCCTTTTCTTCCTTCTTCACTTCTGCATCTCTAGATGAAGATCCTTCTTCTTTCTTCTTCCTTTCTGCTCACTCATCGAGTAGAATTTCCATCATGGATTTCATGCTCATAAAAGCCTCCAGAAACTCAGTTTTAGAAATAATAGGTTTTTCCCGTTCGGTATGTCCTTCTTCTTCCCCTCGTGGAGAAGACATGGTTCTTGAGAATGTTCTCTTGGAGCCAATCTCAGGATCTCCTTAAACTAATTCTCCTTCACCACGCTTTAACCTAAGCCTAGTAAGCATTCACAAACTTGCACAACAGTCAACCAGCTTTGATACCATAATATGATCCGTAGGACCTCAACTTGAGTGCATTAAAAGTTTGTTGTAAAAGAATGCATGCAACAGGTTAATTAACGGAACAACATTAACAGAAATTAAATGCTCAGAATAGGAATGAAAACCACAACAATGATAGACAGATACAAGGAAGAAAACACATAATAAGAGAGTCACAAAATAGAAGTTGATAACGGAGTTCACCCCCTCCACTGGGCTACGTCTCCGGGTCCCTCTCCAATGGGAACCGATCCAATTAATGGCTTTAAAAATGGTACAAATGGTTCTGGACTCTGCAAATCAATTTCAGCAGTATGGACAAAAGTCTGCAAGCCCTCTTCTCTGGAATCATACAAATGGGATTTCAAAAGCAAAGAAAATCCCAATAAAAGAGAGAAGACAGTCGACTCTTTACAATCACAACAACTGAACATTGACAGTGAAGTCTTCAAGACCTCCTCTCTGAAAGTTACAAAACTAGACTTCAACAGACAAAAGAAGCCAATTTATAACTGAGAATAGTGGACTTCACAAGGAACAACACATGGATAGTTTTCACAGCAAAATGATCTCTCCAAGCTTCTCATAACCGAGAAACGTTGCACTACCGCTCTCCACCAATTGAGTCTTTTTTTTTTTTGGAACCATCCCTGGTTCCTCTCCTTTATTACTCATCTTTGCCGTTACAAATGAGCCAAAACGTTCAAAGAAATGCGACTGTTCACATCCTGAAACCATTGCCTCAGGATGTTCATATGCCTTTCGACGTTATCCCAACTGTGGCATAACTGCCAAGAAAAGCTTTGCCAAACTGTTACAAATAAGCTGTACACATTATGAAATCCTGCCACATCGTCATGTTCCACCTGCCATGCCAAGGATCTGACCTCTAGAACCATACGTGAACTAAACTTATGGAAGTTCTAGTCATCTGTGCTTCCGCTGTTGCAGAAGAGGATCAGCAACGGGCTTCGATGGTCTCAATTGGCAGTCATTTGGTTTCCGAGTCGGAACGTATGTTACTTTGGTTTCCACAGTTGTAGATCTTTTATCGCTCTGACTTCCGATCCATTCCGAACGTCTTTAAGTTTCCATCGTTGCGGAAAAGGAAAAGCTTGTAATCCCTGACGTTGCAGAAGGGGAAAAGCTTGTAAGCCTCGACGTTGTGGAAGGGGAAAAGCTTGTAAGCCCCGATGCTGTGGAAAGGGAAAATCTTGTAAGCCCCAACATTGCGGAAGGGGAAAAGCTTGTAAGCCCTGATGTTGCGGAAGGGGAAAAGCTTCCAACTTTTGATCCTTATATATATATTTTTTGCGTCCAGTTATCCCCACAGATAGACTAGTAGTTTGGCCGCCCGCCATTGCGGAAGAAGATGCTCTTCTGACCTCTGATGTTACGAAAGGAGATATCTTTCGACCTCTGATCTTTGTGTTTTCTTCGTCCGATTTTTCATCCGCCGCTTCTAAACCATTGTACCATATTGGATCTTTAAAGAGGAATAATCCCCCGGATCACTCATGCTTGATTAGGAGTGAGACCGGGAGGAACTTCTAATTTTTGCATAAAATGAATAATACCTAGTACCAATCACATGAACACAAGTTTTCAGCCACTTGTTGAATGTCATTCTGATCCTAAACTACTTCTGATGCTACTACAGTTTGCAATTTTTCTGAATTGACACAAGTGAATTTTATCCCCAATAGTTCATAGTTTTCTTTAGACGTGAGTTTGGCAAGACCTAGTCCTTTTACTATCTTAGTGGTCTTCACCTCTATATCAAACTCAATAATCTTGGCAATCCATTTATCTCTCTTTCCATCAATCTTAGGATGAGTCAAAACATCCTTCACAGTAGCTGAAGGGACATAGGCATGGACTTTTGCATGTAGATTGTAAATCCTGAAGGTCTTCAATGACTTGATGAGAGCATAAGCATGTATCTCAATGGGATCATACTTCAGCTCAGCATCTCTCAATGTCTTGCTGAAGAATGCAATTGGATGATCGAGACCCCCATCATTTTTTTGTAACAGCACAACTGCCACTGTGTCATAGGATGCAAAGGAGAAGATCTAAAAGCTCTTGGTATAGTCCGGACTAATCAGGGTCAGTGCTTCCATGATAGCCTTGTTGATTTCTTTGAAATATATTCTTTCCTGTTTATTCCATTTTATTTTTGCATCCTTTTTAAACATAGCTATTATGTGCTTTGCCAGCTCAGAGAAATTAGGGATGAGCCTCCTAACAAAATTGATCTTACCCAAAAAGGACTGAATATCCCTCTTTGACCTAGGTATGGACAAATTCTGTATTGCTTCCATCCTAACCATTTTTAGAATAATCAACCCATAGTTAGCTACCTTAGACATTAATTATTCCATTTTTTGTCTTATTTGCCTAGTTTCCATATTCCACCTTATGCAAGTTGTCCTCCACACATCCATAGTGGTCAAAATTGCTAAATTTGAGTCATGGAGCACTTGGAAAACCTCTTGGAATCAAATATGCTTTATTCCTGGCCTCCCTAGCACATATCTACTTTTTCTGCTTTATTGCTTGCTTTTTTTGAGTTTTAAGGAAATTGAGAAAGTTTGACTAGGTGAAGTTAACTTGTTTTTTGTCCTCATCATCGTCCACTCTTTTATCCTATGAAAAGCATGTATCAGTTGTCCTTCCACCATCTATTAGCTTGCCTAATTGATTTTTCCAATTCGTGAGCTCCTAGACAGATTTGGAAAGTGCTTTATGCACCTATGGGGGATTTGCTTAGATTTAGTAAGCCTACTTTTGACTAAATTCAAATGGAATTAAATGCATTTGAATCTCTCATGTAATTAGTTATTGTGGTGGCCTATGACTTCATAGGGTTTCCTATTGTACACTTATTCAATACAGATTAGTGTTCAGCTCCATATTCGGTCTCTTTTGTGAGTAATTTGCATGTGTAATTGGCAATTGTTGTGAGTGTAATTGTTCTAACACCTGGGTTAAATTTCCACATGGTATCAGAGCCTTTGTATATTGATTTCTCTCCTTCCAATTTGTATTGTAGGTTTGACATCATTAATTGGGAGCATTCTGCTGACTGAAGGGACAATTTCTGAGCTATGGATCAATCTTAGAAGATCATCTTGACTCCATTTAACTTCTTTTAATGGAAAGCAGAGATGGAGATACTGTTGAGAGAGAAATGCCTCTACAGAGTGACTATGGCAATAGAATCAGAGCTCAATGCAACTGCAGAGAAGATTAAATGGCACAATAGGAGGAAGGAGGCCTATGGTCTCCTATGTCTGAGCATATCCAGAGACCTCATTTTCCATCTTGATGGATTAACATCACCGAATGAAGTATGGGAGAATCTTGTTGATCTTTTTGGTAAGACATATGAGATGAGGGGACATCAAATTGAAAATGAATTGATCTCCTTGAGTCCCAATAGCTTTGAATCCCTGCAACTCTATTTTTCCAAGTTCAAAGCACTTGTTTTGCATCTAAAACAATGTGGGATTGAAAAGAAGGATGAGCAAATGGTTTTGGCCATACTATTGAAGCTTGGCCCTGACTATTCAGTGTTTGTTTCAACCTTCTATGCCACAAAGCTGACAGCTTGAGCCTGGAAAATGCCTAGCCTTGCATATTTCATGGAATCTCTCACACAAGAACAAGATAAATTGGTGATGATGGGCACTGTCAAACCTTCCAAAGACCAATCTCTAGTTTCTGGAGATTCGAGGGTGGATTCAAAAAGCACGAAGAAAGCTAAAAATCCACCTAATCAAAAGAGAGACAAGAACAAGTCTCCAGAGGAGCCTCAAGGTTCCAAGAAGAACCCCCAGAAGAACAAGAACAAAGAAGAAATGACCAAGTGTGCATACTGCAGTAAGGGAAATCATTTTGAAATCTCCTGCATGAAGAAGCAAATAGACATGCTGACCCAACTCCTGGAGAAGAATGGCATCTCCCTTCCAGACAACTCAAAGAAGAGGGAAGGAGGATCAAATTCAGAAGACAGAGAGAGATTTCATGCATTGGTTGCTGGCACATCAAGCTCACCTAGTTTCATCATTGATTCTGGAGCTTCAAGACATATGGTTTCGACCAAGGAGGCATTCACCTCACTTGACATGTCGAAAGGTCCACCAATTGTACTGGGATATGACTCTCTCACTGAAAGTTTGGGCAAAGGGAGGATTGATCTTGACCATGGTAAGTTCAGGAATGTATTGTATGTTCCAGGTCTTGCATCTAACCTCTTATCAGTGTATCAGATGACCCACACAGGGTCTCCAAAGAAGGTCATATTTTCCCCTGATGAAGTTGAGATCACAGAGATCTCAAGTGGTAAAGTCATTGCAAAAGGAGTTGCAAATCACACTTCGAAGTTATACATGTTCTCACACTTCCTACCCTACTCAAACCCCTCTGCTTTTCTGATTCATGCTAATGAGGCAAGAAAGCTTCGGCATGAAAGATTTGGCCACCTTAATTACAAGTATCTTTCTGATCTTAGTGAAAAATAAATGGTCATAGGGTTACCAAAGATTAAGTTTTCCAAAGGAGTCTGTCAAGGTTGCATCTTAGGAAAACACCCAGAGCATAAATTTGAGAAAGCTAGTCATGAGAGAACCTCTGCACCTCTTGAGTTGATCCACAGTGATGTTTCTAGCCCATTTCCTCGTATGTCAATGAGTCAAGCCAAATATGCATTGACATTCATAGATGAATTTTCCAGGTATTGTTGGGTTTACTTCCTAAAACACAAGTCTGAAGTTTTTGGCCTCTTCAAAGTCTTTAAGGCTTTGGTTGAAAACCAGTCTGGGAGGAAACTCAAGGTCCTCAGATATGACAATGGTGTTGAGTATGTCAAGTCTCATTTCATTCAATATTGTATAGATGCAGGTATTCAGATGCAACATTCTATCCCTTACACACCACAACATAATGGTGTTGCTTAGAGGAAGAACAGATCACTGAAAGATATGGCAACCTGCATGATGGAGGCTAAGACTTTGCCACCAAAGTTTTGGGCTGAAGCTATAAACTGTGTAACCTATATCCAGAATAGGGTGCCTCATAAACAGCTTGATGGTATGACTCCTTTCGAAGCATGGAGTGGGCACAAGATAGATGTGAGCTATTTCAGGATTTTTGGCTCAAGGGCTTGGGCTAGAATTCCAACAGAAAAGAGGAAGGCTTTGCAGGCCCAAAGCCAAGAGTGTCTATTTTTTGGCTACTCTAAAGATTCAAAAGGGTACAAGATGATCAATTTGAGCACAAACAAATCCTTCATTGAAAGGTGTGTTCAGTTTCAAGAAGAGCCCCTAGCAGCAGTGGAAGTTGGAGAATCCTCTTCACCACCAGGACCTATGAATTTAAGTCAAGAGATAGTTGAACATGCTGATTCTGATATTTCTGATAATTATTATTTAATTGCAGATCCTAACAGTCCTACAAGAACAAAAAGGGCAGCCAATACCATTCATGCAACTGGAGAACTAGCTGGAAATCCTAATGATAATAGGAGGACTAGATCTTCATATGTCTGTGGGTCTAATTCAACCATCAGCCTCATGAGATCCATTGGAGAGCATCCAAAAGGATCCTTAACTTTGTTCAGGGAACAAGGACTCATGGGATCTTCTACAAAGACAAATCTGATCTTGATTTGATTGGGTTTACTGACAGTGATTGGGCAAGTGATAGCACAGATCAAAATTCAACATCAGGATATGTGTTCATGCTTTCAAAAGGGCCAATCAGCTGGTCAAGCAAGAAACAGAGTGCCATTGCACTCTCATCTACAGAAGCAGAGTATAGAGGAGTTGTAAATGTAACAACTCGATGTTTATGGTTGCAGGGGTTACTTGGAGAGTATGGCTTTGAATCAGAATACTCAACTACTATCTACTATGATAATTAGAGTACCATTTGAATCTGCAATGATCTAGTTCAGAAGCAAAGAACCAAACACATTGAGATCCATATGCACTACATCAGACAGCTTGTGCATGATGGCACCATTCACCTACTCTTCTGTTCATATTCAGAACAAGTAGCAGATATCTTCACCAAAGTTTTTTGTGAGAAGACATTCAGTAATTTCAAATCACTACTGGGGATTGCTGATCATGCTATGAAGCATGAGTGATGACAAGATATCCAAATTTTGTTTCACTCTCCATGTTTAAGGGTTCAATTTAACCAAGGAAAGATGCATCTTTCCTTGGTTAAATGGATATGCAGTATGTAAAGGGTGATTAAGCCTTGTTGCTAGACCCTATAATTTTCTGATATTTTACTCATAATTCAAGCTTAAGGGGGGGTGTTAGAATAATCAACCCATAGTTAGCTACCTTAGACATTAATTAATCCATTTTTTGTCTTATTTGCCTAGTTTCCATATTCCACCTTATGCAAGTTGTCCTCCACACATCCATAGTGGTCAAAATTGCTAAATTTGAGTCATGGAGTGCTTGGGAAACATCTTGGAATCAAATTTGCTTTATTCCTGGCCTCCCTAGTCCATGTCTACTTTTTCTGCTTTATTGCCTGCTTTTTCTGAGTTTTAATGCAATTAGGAAAGTTTGACTAGGTGAAGTTAACTTGTTTTTTGTCCTCATCATCCTCCACTCTTTTCTCCTATGAAAAGCATGTATCGTTTGTCCTTCCACCATATATTAGCTTGCCTAATTGATTTTTCCAATTCATGAGCTCCTAGACAGATTTGGAAAGTGCTTTATGCACCTATGGGGGATTTGATTAGATTTAGTAAGCCTTCTTTTGACTAAATTCGAATGGCATCCTTATGCATTTGAATCTCTCATGTAATTATTTATTGTGGCAGCCTGTGACTTCACAGGGTTGCCTATTGTACACTTATTCAATACAGATTAGTGTTCAGCTCCATATTCAGTCTCTTTTGTGATTAATTTGCATGTGTAATTGGCAATTGTTGTGAGTGTAATTGTTCTAACACCTGGGTTCAATTTCCACAACCAGATCAATGTTCAAACCTTCAGCTGAGACTAACCTAGGAGTTTCCCCTCACTAAGTGCAAATTGGGACTTCTTAGGGTTGAGTGATATCCCAAACCTCCTGCACTTCAGAAATACCCTCCTCAAGTGCTGCAAATGGTCATGATGGATGCGAGAGTAAATAGTTAAGCAATCGAGGTATATAAGCACAAATTTATCTTTCAATCCTACAAAAGCAAAGTCCATGGCTCTCTGAAAAGTGGCCGCATCATTCATCAGCCCAAATGGCATTTTTACATACATGAAAGTGCCCCAGGGGGTGGTAAAAGCAGTCTTCTCTTGGTCATTAGGGTGCATAGCAACTTGGTTGTATCCAAAGAATCCATCCAGGAATGACATGACACTAGCCTCTGAGACTCTTTGCAACAGGTGTTCCATCTTGGGTAGTGGATAGTTGTCTTTTTTGGAGCATTTTTTCATGTTTCTAAAATCCACACACAACTTGATCTCCCCGTTCTTCTTCCTTACCACCACTAAGTTTGCAATCCACTTGGAATACCTGAGGGGGATTATGATTTTGGGTTTGAGGAGCTTATGGATTTCTTTTTCAATTACAGGTAGTAGGAGAGGACTGGTGGATCTTAGCTTCTATTTGAAAGGGATGGTGTCCTTCTCCAAAGGAATCCTGTGATGGATGATATTGGTGTCATAGGTTTTCAGGTCATTTTACCCCCAGGAAAAGATATCAGCAAATTATTTTATTAGGATGAAAAATTTGGACCTCTGATCAGCAGTCAACTCAGTGGACAGATTTATAAGTTTTGGGTGGCTTTGGATACCTATGTTTTTCTTTTGGACAGCATGGTCTTGATCCTTTTTGGCAGGCTTGAAAGGGATGCCGTTATGATCAAAAACTTCTTCCAGGGGTACCAGACCCTGTGGTATAAAATTGTTGGGAAATTGGACAATATTCTAATCAGCTACTTTATCTTTCAACTTGAGTTATTGGGATTCTTCCATGTTTAGGTTTTCCTAATCTATATGTATATCAGAGAATTCATCTACTAGCTGAAGGAATTTACTAAGCTCATCATCATTCTCAAACACCTTCCAAAATTTTACATTATCTGGCAGGGAAGGTCTGTACTTGACCTGAACATCATAGATGAGCTTAGGAGGTAAAGGAGGAACAAACAGACTTGCAGAGATAGCCAGGGAATCAGCCAGGTGATTCAAATCCCTAGGTATATATGACATTTCAAAAAACATAAAAACATAAAGGAGTCTCTGAGTTTCCATACCTCATCCCTATAGGCCTTTAGTTTGACATTTTTTTCTTGAAAAGTGTTGTTGACCTACTGTATAATGTGGTCTGCATCTCCAAAGATTCTCATGCACATGATCCTCATTTCCTTGGCATCTTTAACATCTAGAAGCAAGGCTTCATATTCTTCTAGATTGCTAGTGGTTTTAAGGTCAACCTTATAAGATAGATAAATATTCTCTTTGGATGGAGAGATCAATACTACACCTGCACCTGCTGAGTTTTGAGTGCTAGCCCCATCAAAATACATGTTCCAAACTGTTGTGGTTAGTTCTTCAGGATGCTAACAGGTGGGATTGGTAAGCTGGACTAGTGTTTGCTAAGAATCATCTATTTGCAGAATGCATGACCCAAAATTAGTGTCTACTACATAGATGGGGTGGTTCACTGAATTCATTTCATTGCTTATGATGTAGGAAAGATGATTCTCTCTGCAAAACCTCTTGGTCTCCCCTCCAAACATTGGGATTGTATCATATGTAAGGTCCATCTAAAGGCTGCCACCTATCCTTTTAATCCATGATCGATATAGCAAGAGTCCAAATTTAGGAGGGATGTCAGCCACTACAATGTCCATAATGATGCTTTTGAAGGTAGTTTACGTAGGTTTACAACAAGGTCTTTGATGAGGCCCAAGCACTTGAACTTTCTAGAGTCAAAGGAGAACAAATCATGGTATGGTTTTGTAATGCTGAGACCAAGCTCATCCATCACAACTTTTGGTATTAGATTATGGGAAGATCCTGAGTCCAGTAGACAGTTATGAAGGACTTTATCATGGATATTCAAGGATATGTAGAAAGGTGGGTGTGAATCCTTTAGTTCTTCGATCATAGGGCCTAGGGTTACAATAGGTTTATCATCTTGTAGATTTACAAAGTAAGTATCAATATGTATCTTTGGCTGAAGAGAATTCAATATGGAAGTTTTGAATGCATCATTTTTCATCAGTTTGGTTAATGGGAAAGGGATCTTCAATTTTTGAATCTCTGACTCAAGGTTGAAGCAATAATGCAGTCTATCAGGAAAAATTACCTCATGTATTGGAGCTTTAAGTTGGAATTGATCAGGGCTTGATGAAGGTGCTAGTTTTTGCAATGGTTTGGAAATTACAGTCATTTTCTTTGGTAAAATAGTACCCTTTTTAGCTGGTGCAGTAGGCTGTTTGGAAGGAACAACATTCTTCTTAAGGGGAGGAACTAGCCTGGACTTCAGATTATACCCTCCTTGACCATCAGCCTGATATACTACTTATTTACTGATCTACTCATCAATTAGGGCTTCCTCATATTCTGCATGTGTTAGAAAATAATTGTTAACTTCATCTTCCATGTAGTGGATGTTGTCTCTAGCCTCTCCTTCTTCCTAAACGAACTTTGGTTCTTCTTCTAGTACACCATTGTGAAAAGGAGCTCTGATTCTCTAATCTTCCCCTTGATTACTTTCCCTTCTGAGGATCTGAACTGGGGTTTGCCTCTTCTATAAGGGAAAAAATTAGGGTTTTGGGGAACAAAATCACTTGGCCCTTTACCTATGATAGGTATCTATCCTCGGTCCTTTAGCTTTAGACATTTTAGCAGTCAAGTTATCTAATAGTTTGGTCATTTTTTCAATCTTGTTCTCTGATGAAGAAGCCCCAAGAGGGTATGTTGGCTGCTTCTGCCTATCTATGTTTCCTTTGACCTTCTAAGATGCCACAATGTTAGATTCTACCTATAGGGAAGCATCCTGCATGAGTGATAAGGAGGCATACCTCCTTTCTTTGAGAAGCAGGAATAAATCAAAGTCAAAGGCATTTGCATAAGTTATCCTAGTCGAGGTATCAGTGGGGATTTTGCTATACATATTGTTGAACCTCTTGGTGAAGTTGGAGACAGACTCCCCATTCTCTCTTTTCAAGTTTCTAAACTCGGTGATATAATAGAGGTGGTCTCTCCTCTCTCCCCAATGCTTTAGAAATATTTCTTGAAATACCTGATGTAGCCTCCTTTGCAGCACTACTGGTCTGCCTTAGTGAAGCCCTAGCTCTTCTTAGAATCTCTTATGGATCTGAAACCATTGTTGCTAGTGGCCCTTGAGGGTTTGATCTGGTACTTGGTCTTCTTGAAGCCACCTTATTTCAATGGATTTTCCAGATAGATGATTACAACCAGAATAGTGTCCAAGCTTTGTCTATCATCAAAGTAGGATCTATGTCATCTCCCAGGGAAGCTGAGCTTCAGTCTCCTCTCCCTGGCAACATCACAAATTTGTTATCACTCCAGGAAACTCCTCTAGGTTGCAGGTCGAGGATTCCTAGTAACTTAAATGTTTTTAATTTTTTCTTAGTGGATCAATTTAGGTGACCTATAGAACCTCACACTCTCAAGACATGCATGAAACTCAAACAGGGATAAGGCTTCTAATTACCACTGTTCATAGGTTGACAATATGGTGCAGAGATGGAGAACTTATCATGCTAGCAGATTCATACATAAAACAAATATATATAAATGGCTAATCATGACAAGGAAAGCACTTATAATTCAAATAATCAATATGCCAATAGGATGACAGCTATTAGACATCAATTAACCTGAATAAAACCTGAATAACACATTCAAGGATAAGCACAGAATAGATAGAAAATGGAAGTTGAACATATGATAACAAAAGAGCTTATATTAGGTCATGAGCAATATGAGAAGCTTGACAATAGAAATGGTCTACAAGTCCCTGAATTCAAACCTTTTCAATAAAATAAGTCTTAGGATTTATAGCCTTTACAAAAATATTCAAATCCTGAAAAATTGGATCTGATTTACTAAAAATAGACAAAATAATTGTTTTTGCATAATTAGGTCAAAACCCTAATTTAACTACTAGTCTAACTAACTATAGAATTCGTTCACTGTTTGAACCTTCTGATAATTAAAAGTAAGTACTGGAAATAACTGCCACTTGTCCTCTACTAGTTAAGTCACTGCTTCACTTAGACAGTTAAGTGTTGGTGACCTTTTCTTCCTTTATGTCACAGCAAAACTGAAGCATACCTTCCCTAATGTTTTCTTCAACATTTTTCATCTTTATACTTCATCCCTGAGCTATTCATGTTCGGCCAAAACTGGTCCTTCATGTCTAAATTTAATCCTAAGCCCCTTTCCTCTTTTGATGGTTAAGAGGCCAAAATATCGAAACTGTTAGCTGCCGAAAGTGGTGCTTTCGGTGGCTAATGAACTGCCTCAGCGTCCACCTAAGCCACCGAAAGCCCTTTTCTTCAAAAATTCTTAAGCCACCTCCAAAATTGTTCTTTCAAGTTTGTCTGCTTATCTTTCTTATTCAGCAGGCTCTATGTTAGGAAGGTTAACAGTAGCCTGGCTTATTTCTGAAGGCGAAAGGCTTACTGCAGCTTCAACTAGGGTTTCCAATGTGAGGTGAGTGTTAGGATTTATCTTGGCCTCCTTCTGTTGAGGCCCAAAAATTCACAGGAAACAACAGTAAGGGATTCTCCCCAGTCAACGTTCCCAACTAGCCCATGACTGTTTAGAATGGGGAATCCATCCGGTTTGTGGTCCGGCTACCGTAGGGAAAAGTAACAAAAACAAAGGCTTTACCGGTTGTGGCCTGGTCCATCGTGTATTTTTGTATTTTTTGACTTAATGTATGATATGCAAGTGCCTAATTAACCATGCTGGGTGATAAGATGCAAGGAGCAGTCACAACGTGATGCATAGGTTCTTACCTCTCATCTTGGCATTCACAAGCATCTAAATCACATACAACAAGAAATTAAAACTAACTACCTAAACTATCCCTAGGGAGCAGGATTATCATTCATTGGTGAGTAATATATTTTGTACATGCATAATGAAAAGTTACAGATAGCTGACACTTCTTTCAAGACACATGAACAATTGCACATTTTTGAACAACCAGTTAGCCAATTGTTTTATGAACAACATTTATTACTCACAGTGGAAAACATCACAAAATATACTGAAAATAATTCAACAAGAACATAGTTTCAGGAAGTTAAACACTCTCACAGTTAATGAAACACAGCTGAAAACGAAATAGTTCCCCTTCAACATTGTTCATTTAATCACATCGATACATTCCACAGTTCGCTTTCTCCAGCAGGAAAAAGTTGCAGTTTCTGATTGTAAAATGAAATAGTTCCTCTTACAAGAAAATGGTTTACAAGTTTTTCCAGGAAAAAGTCCTAGCCTAAGTTCTACTTTCAAATATTTAAACTATAACTGCAGACTGCTTGGGTTGCCTTCCAAACGTATGACCTTTCAGTTTCTCGACACTTCATATTCCGTTATCCATCTGTTTTTTCGTATGTTCATGATTAGTTGAGTAACTGCTGGACCTTTCAGATCTACGTTTTTGTTTCTTTTTGTTTTGTATTTTCCTTCGTTCTGTCTTCCTTGCAACCCTACCGGTTTCAATTTGATCAAGATACGCCTTCACCCCCGTGGTTGCCCCAACAGTCCATTTGGTTTTACCTGCAATCAATCACTGTGCGTCATTCATTGGAATGGCCTTTTAAACATTAAAATTAACCACCTGAAACAGCTAATCCACAAGAAAAATGGCCAGGTGCATCTCTTGATCTGGAAAGAGTTTTGATTAAGCCTTGGGCGAGAAAGTTCTAAATCGAAAGTTGGAAGACATTTTACACCAGACGCTAAATGGATTTCCCAGCCGCAACGATGGAAGAAGAAAAATTACAGGTAAGCGACTAAAGACTGACGCATTGGCTGGCAGAGCGTTTTGGGCTTCAGATGGCTAAACTGCTTTGGGAACCGCAACGACGGAATGGAAAAGGACAAAAATGACCGATTTAACATAGCATGATGCCCGATTTAACAGAAAAATTAAGTGTTTTGGACCGCTTCTCAAACTCAACAATGGACAGAAACCTGTTATACCTCCGCAACGGCGACCCACAATAAAGAACACTTGGTTCGATCAACAAGCGAAACAAAATTAGAATCTGCGACTCACCATAAATTCCAAACGCAATCAAAATTTGAACCTTGGGCGAGAGTTAAGCTTTTACAATCATCTAAAATTAAAACGTGACCAAAAAACTCAAAGGATCCAACGATTAAAAGAATTCAAAATCATGAGGAGGGGCCCAAAATTTGAGAAATTTGGGGAGAACAGTTGCAGCTGCAACAATTGGTGATTACCTGGTGAACCTAGATCTCTGGGCAATTAATCATTGAGTGACAGACTATTTAATAAACAAATGCATCCTATTTAAATTCTTCTAGTTATCTGGATTTCTCGAATGTCGGAAGTGTGTACCTTCAATCATTGATAATAGTCCAATTCGGGAGAGTGGAAACCAAGATTTTCAAGTCCAGATAACTCTGTTGAGGCCAGAAGATGAGTTTCATTATTACCTTTGTCTTCAGGTGGCTGATAGCTTTGGACACCATAGGATTGTAGTATATGGTAAACAGAAATATTCGTTTGTTCCTCGTTCCCGTGCCATTTTAGTACTTTTTTGTGCTTTTGGACTTTTGTCCCTTTTCATATGAGTCCTCCTGCATGCCTTTCTTACTAAATTTTAATTCAGGATCCTCTATCCCATAGTGTCCTTTTGTGTGAGCAGTGTACTTCATGTTTCAGCTCACGGATGGAGAGGATCTTTCGACAATTTAGTACTTATGATTCAGTATCTGCTTTGATGTATGATACTTTCATAGGAGTTTTTTTACTCTTATTTTCCTTTTGGCATTCGTTTCTTGGCATGGGATCATTTATATTTAATATAATGTTCACCTCGCTCCTTTCCATGGGTCCTCTGCTGTCGCTCCTTAGAACATTTTAAGTGTGACGTGGATGGATCCTCAACATAGTATTCCAGACTCTTCGATCCGGTTTATTTCACAAGGATTAAGCAGGACTTCAATGCACACAGAGCTTACTCGAGAAAACTGCTAAAGTGGAAGAAGTTCTTTTAGCAACACACAGTCTGAGACCCCAAAAATGTTTATCATTCCCAAACATTCTGATGTTCTCCATGCAGCCGCAGGCTCATTCCCTTTATTAGAATCAAGAAAAAAAAACTAAAACAAACTATAAAACATGACTCAAAAGACAGCCAAACATATTATTTATATACAAGACAGAAGAATTCAAACAAACTCAGGAAAAATACGGCTTAAGAACCAAACCATTTACTGGTAAGTTCTCTTCCCATCCTTGCAGATCTTGCAACTTATAAGTAGAAGGGCCAAGATTTGCTGCAATCTGAAAAGGGCCTACCCACAACTGCTGGAATTTAGTGTGCTTTCCTTTCTCATCATGGGGGTGATCCCATTTGAGGACTAAGTCTCCTACTTCAAAGTCTTTTGTTCTAGCTTTATGTTTGTCGAACCATCTCTTAACTAACTCTTGCTGTTGCTTAAAGAGTTCTCTGGCTTTAGATCTAGCCTCTTCTGCTTTCAGGAGATTATATATTCTTATTTGCAAAACTTCATAATCCGACCCTCTAGACTCTTGAGCTAGTATGGAATATGGTAGCATGATATTGGGAGGAAGGATGGCTTCTTTACCATAGACAAGGGTATATGGAGACACTCCAATCGCAGACTTGGGGGTGCCTCTATTGGCCCAAAGAGCATTTGGTAATGCTGAGTGCCAACTCCTCTAGTTTTCTATCACAGTCTTCCTTAAAATTCTAATCAGATTTTTGTTAGAGGATTCATCCAGGCCACTTCCTTGTGGATAGTACTTAGTAGAATAATGTAATTTTATCCCTTTATCATCAGCAAAAGCAGTCAATTTAAATGATGAAAAGTACTTAGCATTATCAAAGACCAACGAAACTGGAACTCCAAACCTGGTCATGATATGATCTTGCAGGAAGCTGTTGATTTCGTCTTCATTTATCTTACGCAATGGGATAGCTTCGACCCAGCGAGTGAAATAATCAGTTGCGGTCAGAATGTACTTGTGCTGTAGAGAGGAATTCGATTTTATTTCTCCAATAATATCCAGCCCCCATTGCTCGAATGGCTTCATGATCATCACAGGCTTGAGGGGTGCTGTTGCTTTAGGTTGTCTCCCGCTACACCTTTGGCAAATATCACACTTTCTGACATGTGCGTGTGCATCCTTGAAGAGCGTAGGCCAATAGTAACCGACTCTGAGGATTTTGTGGCCGTAGTATCTCCTGAGTAATGTCCCCCAGCAGGACCATCATGCAACTCTGACATTACTTTCTTCGCATCTTCCTTTTCTAAGCACCTGAGAAGAACCCCGTCATAATTCTTTCTAAATAATACTCCTTCTGCAAGTTGATAGGAAGCTGATTTAAGACGCAGCACTCTTCTTTTCTTGGAATTCCAATGTTCTAGCAATAGCCCTGCCTGCAAGTAATGCACAAGATCTCTATACCAAGACTCGAGGGCTATAAACAAAGGACATATCTCCATTACATGTAATTCAGCTTCATCTTCCCAGGCGTGTTCTTCATTTTTTCCATTTCCAGTCATTTTTTTGCACAACCCTTGTCCTTTAACTATAGATGCTGGCTTGAATTCAAGGTCGTACTCTTGAAGAGTTGTTACCCAGTTGCCTCTTCTTTCTCCTAACTCCTTCTGCATAAGAAGAGACCTTACAGCTGGGTAGGGGACAATCACCTTGGTTCTATTTTTTAAAATAAAAGGCCTGAATTGCTTTACTGCTTTGAATACTGCGTAATCTTGTTTATCAATAGCTGGGTAATTCAATTTGCCCCCCTGTAGACAAGTACTCATAAAGGATATTGGGAATTCATCCCCCCCATCTTCCTTTTGGGTGAGCACAGCTACTAGTGAATCATCGGATGCAAAGGTATATAAGATAAAATCTTTGTCGAAATCTAGGATTTTCAGGGAGGGCGCATGTGCAACAGCAGTTTTGATTTTTCCAAATGCACTCTTCTCAATTTCAGTCCACTTGAATAGTGCATTTTGCTTTACCATCTGCTGTAGTGGTTTGACAGTCTGAGAAAAATCAGGCACAAATATTCGCACGAAGTTTATCATTCCCATAAATGATTGTATCCCCTTTTTATTATGGGGCAAGGGGATTTGTTCAATAGCCTTAATTCTTTCTGGATCTATAGAGATTCCTTTGTTCGAAACTATGTGACCCAGCAACTTGCCCTCCGTGACAGCGAACACACACTTCTTAGGATTGAGTGAGATGCCATATTTTCGACAGCGTTCGAAAATTTTCCTTAAGTGAAACGCGTGCTCTCCTCTTCTCTTTTAGAATATTGTAATATCATCAAGGTATACTACAACACTTCAGCCAATCAATCCGTGGAAATCTATGTCCATAGCTCTCTGAAATGTTGCTCCAGCATTTATAAGCCCAAAGGGAATTCTCCTGTAGGCAAAGGTTCCCCATTTGGTCCTGAACATTGTCTTCAATTTGTCTTCTTCAGCTACTAATACTTTATTGTAGCCAGAGAAACCACCTAATAACGAAAATAGTTCAGAACCTGAAACCATTTGCAGCAGTTTCTCCATGGGTGGAACAGGATAGTTATCTTTGTCTGATGCATAGTTTAAGTTCCTAAAATCCACGCAGAGTCTAATTTCTCTAGACTTTTTCCTTACTGGTACCAGATTTGATACCCACTCAGAGTGTCTTACCTTGAAAATGATTCTAGCATCCAATAATTTCTTCACTTCACTCTGAATCAACAATTCTAATTTTGGATGCATTTTTATTAACGGTTGCTGATATGGTTTGATGCTTGCTTTAATGGGGACGACATGCTTGATGATGTTGGTGTCGTATGTTTTCAAATCTTCGTATGTCCATGCGAAAACATCTTTATATTGTTTAAATAGACTAATGAATTGTCTCTTTCTGCTGGTGAACAACATTTGCCGAGATTCACAAATTTGGGATTCATCTCAGTCCCTAAATTTATCAGCTCGAACTGTAGAGATGAGCTGTGGGTCTTCACGTTGGCTGGTCTTCTGAACTTTTCATTTAAATCGAACATTTTTTCTAACGTTCTGACTCCTTTAGGAATGAAATTGTCATATTTCATCTCGGCCTGATGTTCCTCATCATCTATAATGGCCCCTTTAAAGGTCTCGTCATTTGTCAAGCATTCTATTATTTGTTGATCATCGTCGAACACTCACAAGTTGGTGATCATATCCGGTACTGAGTTCCTGAAAAGCAGTTCGACAGAACATCGATTATTAGTGGGTACGAGCCTAGCGGCTGATGTGGCCAACAAGTCAGTTGCTGTGTTTTTAATTCTTGGAATTGAAATAATGTTGAATGAATTAAAACATTTAAACAGGTCCCATACCTCATTTTGGTAAGCTTTCAAGTGAGGGGAAACACAATGTATTTGATTCCTGATTTGTTTCACAATAATTTCAGAATCTCCAAAAACTTTTAGATTACTTACCTTTAATTCAATCGATTTCTTTAGTCCCTGCACCAGTGCTTCGTACTCAACTGTATTATTAGTACAATCAAACTCTAATCTACATGCAAGAAAATGTTTATTCTTTTGGGGGTCGATCAGAACATAGCCAGCCCCTAACCCCTCTAATGTCTTAGAGCCATAAAAAAACAAAGTCCGAAAATCACTAACTACTAAATGTGAATCTATTCCTACTGCTAAGTCTACTATTTTACAGTCAATCTCATCAGCCTGTGAGAATCGAAGGAGATCAGGCTGGGTGTTAGATGTGTTGCTGGCTTCTTTTGCTTGGTAATTTCCTGGTTCCAACTCAATAAAATAGTTTCCCAATACAGAATCCATTGGTTCATTCTTCTCATTCAGTTGAGTAACATTGTATCTCATGTGAGGCTCCCTTAAAATCTTAATCTGGTTCGGACTCCCTTTGTATGGAAACCATAGATGCAACCAATCTAAGGTGAAATATCCATTTAATTTGGCCAAACAATCTCTACTCAGGACAAGACCGTAAGCGTCTGGTATATTAGCCACCACGATGTTAATAACTTGGCATACTTTGTCATTAGATGCCAGACGGACTAGGATGTCTTCCATCTCACCAATTACCTTTACATCTGTCCTATCCAACTGAACAACCCTCCATGTGGATGGCTTAGGCTGCCCATTTATCTTTTTATATACTGATATTGGCATGACATTAATTGATGCCCCTGAGTCTACCAGACAATTGTGCACGTTATGATTAAAAATTTCAAACGTGAGGAGGAAAGGTGGATGTTTGCTTTTAGACTTACCTCCAACACTGGTTTCTCCAATTTCTTCTTCTTCCTGAGGTTGATTGTCAGTGGATAGCTTCTCATCCGACACTTCAAGTGCTTTCAATAGTCTTTCTTTTTGCTACGGTACTTTACACATTTCGAACAGTGGAACATTCGCTTTTACCTTCTTTATATCCTCCACAATGTCATAATCCATCGGCTGCTCAATGTGATGAGGTTTATCAGCATTCCTCTTTTCTTCACTTGGCTTGGCCCGTGCGTCATCCTGCCTAGGATCTTGGATGGTAATAGTGAATTCTGGAATTATATCAGCTAAGGGTCTGTTTTGAAATTTCTTAACATTCTTTTGCAGCCTTTTGATCTTTGGTAGAATGAGACTGTTTTCTTTGATTGGCCCTTGGCTCCTTGTTGCCACGTTAGTTTCCATGACATCCTTGTAGCCCTGATTCTTTTCTTCTTCAGTATCAAATAACGAAACAGAATCCCATAAAACAATGGTTTCCTCTTCCTGTTCCTTTGTTGACGTAGTATTCTCTTTTTTTTCTTCATCTCCATCTTCTATTAATTTAGAATCCAGCAGCTGATTCATGACCAACGTCATCGAATTTATCCATTGAGGACAATTCTTTTCAGAGTGTGGCTATTGGTGGAAAGTGCAAAAATTGTCCATTCCTACTTCTGTTAAATTCATAGATGCAGTATTGTGAGGAGGAGGTTGAGACTGATTGTTATCCTCCCTTTTCTTATAGTAGGGCCTATAAAACTTTTGTGTTTCCTTCTCTTTCTCCAAATCTATGATTTTGTTGGAAAGCTTCTGCATCATTTTGGCCATATTTTCCAAATATGGAAACTTTTATTCCTTAGGCTTAGTAAACAATAAGGATTTTCTTCCTGCACCTTTCTCTCCTGACTGTTCTGGATAATCTTCAATACTTTCTCTTTCAGCTTCCACTACCTCTGCTTCTTCATAGGTCTCCATCAAGGTAGGCTTGGCCCTACCTTTGGCAAAATTCTTGAGATAGGCTACAAACCTTTGTGTGAAACTGTGCACCTTTTCCTTTCTTTCTTTCTTCAAGGCGCATAGCCCTTTCATGAGGGCTGCATGAGTTTTCTGAGTTGCATACTTCTGAAAATTTTCTCGAAGGTATCCCAATCATGGATAGAGTTAGCAGGAAACCCAAAGTACCATGATGCTGCAGCTCCTTTAAGGGTATGCGGGAACAGTCTGCATACTACATCTTCATACTCCCTGGCCCTTAATCCTTCAATTGCCAAGTAAAAACTTTGTAGGTGATCATCTACTAGTATTTTCTCATTTGGGTCGAACTTGGGAAACATCTTGTCAAAGGATTGAGGTAGGTCGTGTAATGGAGGTGTCAGGTTTAATGGTGATCTGGCTCTCCATGCAAGTGGTGGATTAGGTGGGTTAGGTGGTGGATTAGAATTTACTCCTGCCATGAGTCTAGGTGGAGAGTGAGGAGGTGAGCCACTAGGAGTGTGAGTAGGAGAAATATGAGGGGTATTTGGGCCTTCTTGGTTCAAAGGTAGTACAACTTCCTGTAAGGCTATTTCTACAAGTTCTTCCCAGTCTCCAACCAGCACGAAGTCTTCTGCTACAGGATGATCTTTCTTTTTATACTCTCTTCTGGGCAATTCAGGGATGATTGGCAATCCTCCAATCTTCTTTACATATGCTCTGGTGTGTCTTCTCAGATCATTAACAATTTTGTTTCCAACAGAATATAGATGTTCTCTTTCTTTCGGAATTGGATTATGAAACCCACTACTCTCAGAACTGTTACCGGTGGAATAATCTCGGGAAAACGGGTTTCCTCGGCCAGCCATATACTAGCGGCCCTCCTTCTAGCGCCAAAACTGTTGAGGCCCAAAAATTCGCAGGCAACAACAGTAAGGGATTCTCCCCAGTCAATGTTCCCAACTAGCCCGTGACTGTTTGGAATGGGGAATCCGTCTGGTTTGCGGTCCGGCTACCGTAGGTCAAAGTAACAAAAACAAAGGCTTTACCGGTTGCGGCCCGGTCCACCGTGTATTTTTTGTATTTTTTGACTTAATGTATGATATGCAAGTGCCTAATTAACCATGCTGGGTGATAAGATGCAAGGAGCAGTCACAACGTGATGCGCAGGTTCTTACCTCTCGTCTTGGCATTCACAAGCATCTAAATCACATACAACAATAAATTAAAACTAACTACCTAAACTATCCCTAGGGAGTAGGATTATCATTCATTGGTGAGTAATATATTTTGTACATGCATAATGAAAAGTTACAGATAGATGACACTTCTTTCAAGACACATGAACAATTGCAGATTTTTGAACAACCAGTTAGCCAATTGTTTTATGAACAACATTTATTACTCACAGTGGAAAATATCACAAAATATACTGAAAAGCATTCAACAAGAACATAGGTTCAGGAAGTTAAACACTCTCATAGTTAATGAAACACAGCTGAAAACGAAATAGTTCCCCTTCAACATTGTTCATTTAATCACATCGATACATTCCACTGTTCGCTTTCTCCAGCAGGAAAAAGTTGCAGTTTCTGATTGTAAAACGAAATAGTTCCTCTTACAAGCAAATGGTTTACAAGTTTTTCCAGGAAAAATTCCTGGCCTAAGTTCTACTTTCAAATATTTAAACTATAACTGCAGACTGCTTGGGATGCCTTCCAAACGTATGAACTTTCGGTTTCTCGACGCTTCATATTCTGCTATCCATCCATTTTTTCGTATGTTCATGATTAGTTGAGTAACTATTGGACCTTTCAGATCTACGTTTTTGTTGCTTTTGGTTTTGTCTTTTCCTTCGTTCTGTCTTCCTTGCGACCCTGCCGATTTCGATTTGATCAAGCTACGCCTTCACCCCCGTGGTTTCCCCAACAGTCCATTTGGTTTTACCTGTGGAAATTAAGGCTAGCAATATATTAATTTTACTCACAACAATTATCAATTGATCATGCAAAATTGCTCACAAAAGAGACTGAATATGGAGCTGTAACACTAAATTGTATTAACAGAGTGTACAATAGCCAACACTGTAATAACATAGGTTGTTGAATAAATAGAATAAATCAAGAAATTGAATGCATGAGGAGGCATCCAAATCTAGCATAAAGCAGGCTTACCAAAAATAAGCAAATCCCCCATAGGTGTAAAAAGCTGATCCCAAATCTATCATGGAGCTCATGAATTGGAAAAAAGGAATAGGCAAGCTAAAGAGTGATGGAATGGCAGCTCATACATGCTTTTTCATGGAGAAAAGAGAGGAGGATGTGTAGGACAAAAAATGAGTCAACCTCACCTAGTCTAGCTTTTCCTTTTGCCTTAAAACACTGAAAAAGCAGGCAATAAAGCAGAAAAAGTAGAAGGGCACCTAGGAGGTGAGGAATAAAGTAGAATTGATTCCTTTAGCTCTCCCATGCACTAAATGAGTCAAATAAGGGAAGTTTGACCTCTATGGATAGGCAAATAGCAACTTGCACAAGGTGGGACACATGAACTAGGCAAATAAGACAAAAATAATGGAATTAATGTCTAAGTGGGTAAACTATGGGTTCATTATTCTAACACCCCCCCTTAAGCCTGACTTATGAGTAATATATCAGAAAATTATAGGGCCTAGCAACAAGTCTTAGTCACCCTTTACATACTGCAAATCCATTTAAACAAGGAAAGAGGCAAAACCAACTTGGGAAAATCCTCCCTTAAACATGGACTGTAAAACAAAATTGTAGAATCTTGTATTCACTCATGCTTTCACAGCATGATCAGCAATCCCTAGCAGTGATTTGAGATTGTTGAAGGTATTCTCACAAAATTCTTTGGTGAAGATATCTGCTACTTGTTTTGAAGATGAACAGAAGAGTAGGTGAATGGTGCCATCATGCATAAGTTCTCTGATGTAGTGCATATGGATCTCAATGTGTCTGGTTCTCTACTTCTGAACTGGATCCTTGTAGATTCGAATGGTACTCTGGTTATCACAGTAGATGTTAGTTGAGTACTCGGGTTCGAAACCACACTCTCCAAGTAAACCCTGCAACCATAAACATTGAGTTGCTGCATTAACAACTCCTCTGTACTCTGCTTATGTAGATGAGAGTGCAATGGCACTCTGTTTCTTGCTTGACCAGCTGATTGGCCCTTATACAAGCATGAACACATATCATGATGTGGACTTTCTGTCTATGCTATCACCTTCCCAATCACTGTCA
>LPNX010163571.1:334682-367009 GCA_001517045.1 Pseudotsuga menziesii | reverse complement strand
TGAAGAGGCTTCACCAACTTCCACTTCTGCAAGGGGTTCTTCTTCAAACTGAACACACCTTTTGATGAAGGATTTATTTGTGCTCAAATTTATCAAATTGTATCCTTTTGAATCTTCAGAGTATCCTAAAAAAAGACACTCTTGGCTTTGGGGCTGCAAATCCTTCCTCTTCTCTGTCAGGATTCTAGCCCATGCCTTTGAGCCAAAAATCCTGAAATGGGTCACATCTGGCTTGTGCCCACTCCATGCTTTGAAGGGAGTCATACCATCAAGCTGTTTATGAGGCACCCTATTCTGAATATAGGCTGCATAGTTGATAGCTTCGGCCCAGTACTTTGGTGGCAAAGTTTTGGCCTCCATCATGCATGTTGCCATCTCCTTCAGTGATCTGTTCTTCCTCTCAGCAACACCATTTTTCTATGGTGTGTAAGGGATAGAATGTTGCATCTGAATACCTGCATCTACACAATAGTTAATAAACTCAGACTTGACATACTCACCACCATTGTCATATCTGAGGGCCTTGAGTTTCCTTCCAGACTGGTTTTCAACCAAAGCCTTAAAGACTTTGAATAGGCCAAAAACTTTAGACTTGTGTTTCAGGAAGTGAACCCATCAATACCTGGAAAAGTCATCAATGAAGGTCAATGCATATTTGGCCTGACTCATAGACATATGAGGCAATGGACCAGCAACATCACTGTGGATCAGCTCGAGGGGTGCAGAGGTTCTCTCATGACTAGCTCTCTCAAACTTATGCTCTGGGTCTTTTCCTAGGATACAACCTCGGCAGACTCCTTTGGAAAATTTTATCTTGGGAAACCCTATGACCATCTCTTTTTCACTAAGATCAGAAAGATATTTGTAGTTAAGGTGGCCAAATCTCTCATGCCACAGCTTGCTGGCTTCATTAGCATGAATGAGAAGAGCAGAGGGGTTTGAGTAAGGTAGGAAGTGTGAGAACATGTATACCTTTTGAGCATGATTCGCAACTCCTTTTGCAATGACTCTACCAGTTGAAATATCTGTGATCTCAACTTCATCAGGGGAGAATATGACCTTCTTAGGAGACCCAGTGTGGGTCATCTGGTACACTGACAGGAGGTTGGATGCGAGACCAGGGACATATAGCACATTGCTGAACTGACCATGATCAAGATCTATCCTTCCTTTGCCTTTACTTTCAGTGAGAGAGTCATCTCCCAGTACAATACATGGTCCTTTCGACATATCCAGTGAGGAGAAGGCCTCCTTAGTCAAAACCATGTGTCTTGAAGCTCCAGAATCAATGATAAAACTGGGTGAGCTTGATGTGCCAGCAACTAGAGCATGAACTCTCTCTCTGTCATCTGAACTTGATCCTCCTTCTCTCTTCTTTGAGCTTTCTGGAAGGGAGATGCCATTCTTCTCCAGGATATTGGTCAGCATGTCTATCTGCTTTTTCATACAAGAGCTTTCAGATTGATTGCCCTTATTGCAGTATGCGCACTTGTTCATTTCACCTTTGTTCTTCTTCTTCTGGTTATTCTTCTTGGGACCTTGTTGATCCTCCGGAGACTGTTTCTTGTCTCTCTTTTTCTCAGGTGGATTTTTTCTTTTTGCTTTTTGAATCCACCCTCAAATCTCCAGCAATCAAATCTTGATCTTTGGATGGTTTGATGGTGCCCATCATCACCAGCTTGTCCTGTTCTTGTGTGAGAGATTCCATGAAATCTGCAAGGCTAGGCATCTTCTAGGTTCGAGCTGTCAGTTTTGTGGAATAGAAGGTAAAAAAAAACACTGAATAATCAGGGCCCAGCTTCAAGAGGATGGCCAGTACGAGCTGATCATCTTTCTTTTCAATACCACACTATTTCAGCTGCAAAACTAGTGCTTTGAACTTGGAGAAATATAGCTGTAGGGATTCAAAGCTCGTTGGACTCAGAGAAATCAGCTCATTTTCGATTTGATGTCCCCCCATCTCATTTTTCTTTCCAAAAATATCAGCAAGCTTCTCCCATACTTCATTCGGTGATGTCAATCCATCGATATGGAAAAGGAGGTCTCTGGAAATACTCAGACACAGGAGGCCATAAGCCTCATCCCTCCTGTTGTGCCATTTTATCTTCTCTGCAGCTGCATTGGGCTCTGATTCTGTTGCCATAGTCACCCTGTAGAGGCCTTTCTCTCTCAACAGTATCTCCATCTCTGCTTTCCATTCAAATAAATTGAAGGGAGTCAAGATAGTTTTCTGTGATTGATCCATAGCTCTAGAAAATCTGTCCTGGCTGTCAGTAGAAGGCTCCCAATCTTTGATGTCGAACCTGCAAAATTTTTTTTAAAGGAGAGAAACAACCTACAATGGCTCTGATACCATGTGGAAATTAAGGTCAGCAATAGATTAATTTTACTCACAACAATTATCAATTGATCATGCAAAATTGCTCACAAAAGAGACTGAATATCGAGCTGTAACACTAAATTGTATTAACTGAGTGTACAACAGCCAACCCTATAAGAACATAGGTTTCTGAATAAATAGAATACATCAAGAAATCGAATGCATGAGGAGGCATCCAAATCTAGCATAAAGCAGGCTTGCCAAAAATAAGCAAATCCCCCATAGGTGTAAAAAGCTGATCCCAAATCTATCATGGAGCTCACGAATTGGAAAAAAGGCATAGGCAAGCTAAAGAGTGGTGGAATGGCAGCTCATACATGCTTTTGCATGGAGAAAATAGAGGAGGATGTGTAGGACAAAAAACAAGTCAACCTCACCTAGTCTAGCTTTTCCTTTTGCCTTAAAACACTGAAAAAGCAGGCAATAAAGCAGAAAAAGCAGAAGGGAACCTAGGAGGCCAGGAATAAAGTAGAATTTATTTCTTTAGCTCTCCCATGTGCTACATGAGTCAATTAAGGCAAGTTTGACCTCTATGGATAGGCAAATAGCAACTTGCACAAGGTGGGACACATGAACTAGGAAAATAAGACAAAAATAATGGAATTAATGTCTAAGTGGGTAAACTATGGGTTGATTACTCTAACATTACCTGCAATCAATCACTATGCATCATTCATTGGAATGGCATTTTAAACATTAAAATTAACCACCTGAAACAACTAATCCACAAGAAAAACGGCCAGGTGCATCTCTTGATCTGGAAAGAGTTTTGATTAAGCCTTGGGTGGGAAAGTTCTAAATCGGCAGTCGGAAGGCTTTGACATCGGAGGCTAAATGGATTTCCCAGCCACAACGACAAAAGAGACATAAGCTATGGACAAATGAAACACGGGCGGGAAAAGGCTTTAGTCGGAAGTCGGAAGACTTTTAAATCGGCAGATGAATGACTTTCCTAGCCACAAAGGCGGAAGGGAAAAACTACGGGTCTGCGACTAAAGACTGACGCATCGGTTGGGGGAGCGTTTTGGACTTCGAATGGCTAAATGCTTTAAGAGCCGCAACGGCGGAAGCGAAAAGGTTAGGGACACGAGGCTTTAGGGCGGGAAAGTTCTAAATCGGAAGTCGGAAGACATTTTACACCGGATGCTAAATGGCTTTCCCAGCCGCAACGGCGGAAGAAGAAAAATTACGGGTAAGCGACTAAAGACTGACGCATTGGCTGGCGGAGCGTTTTGGGCTTCGAATGGCTAAACCTCTTGGGGAACCGCAACAACGGAATGGAAAAGGAAAAAAAAAGGCCGATTTAACATAGCGTGACGCCCAATTTAACAGAAAAATTAAGTGTTTTGGACTGCTTCTCAAACTCAACAACGGACAGAAACCTGTTATACCTCTGCAACGGTGACCCACAATAAAGAACACTTGGTTCGATCAACAAGCGAAACAAAATTAGAATATGCGATTCACCATAAATTCCAAACGCAATCACAATTTGAACCTTGGGAGAGATTTAAGCTTTTACAATCATCTAAAATTAAAACACGACCAAAAAACTCAAAGGATCCAACGATTAAAAGAATGCAAAATCATGAGGAGGGGCCCAAAATTTGAGAAATTTGGGGAGAACGGTTGCAGCTGCAATACCTTCATCTACAGTCTCTAAAACCTAATCATTCTATACAGCCTTGTGTTGTCTTTCAGGTATATTTTATTTAGTATTTTTAAGAAAACATACCTTTCTCTCAGCGCTAGGTAAGAGTTATGCAGCAGCTTGTTCCTACTGGTCAATGTAGCATTTTTTTTCTTTATCTCCCTTTCTAAAATTTCCATCTCATACACTTGCCTCAGCAACTAATTTATCCTTTATGTCTTGGGCTTTCTAGAGGAAGCATTCTTTACTGGTTCATCTTGCTCTTTTGGTGTAGGTGATGGGAGTTCTTCAATCTCTGCTACAACTTGCAATGCTAGGTCTGCACCTTCCTCTTTTTCCTCTTCTAAATCTGAGTATGTCATGTTCAATATGTTCCCACTGTGTGTTGTAACTTCCTGTCCATTTTCACTGAAATCCAAGTTTCTTTTGACCTTCTTGGCTTTGGAAGAGGAAGGAGGTTGTTATACTGTTGTTGGGGATATATCCCTTCTCTTCCTTTTCCCACTCCTTGTTGTGCTAGATTTTTGAGAAGGAGCCTTTCCCTTTTCTTCTAGATATAGGCCTCTTTCAAAACCATTCCAAAATCAGAAATAATCCCATGCCATATTTCTCCTCTTCAGCAATTATTGGATCAAGAGTTGGATAAGACCATGATGAGACAGTCTGCCAGTAATCTTGGTTGGATGAGCCTTCGCCTGGTGTGCCATTTTTGCCAAGTTGTTGTGTAAGTACAAAGTTAAATTCAATGGGATTTTCCTTGTGAAGTGGTTCATTATTTTAAAGTGGTAAATCATGGCTCTGTTGTCTCTCCCTTCACAAGTGATGTAGAACACAATGGCCTTCGAAAATTGCTATGACCTCTCTTCTAGCTAGGACGATGGTACAATTTTCTTCCACACCAACCCTCTATGTTCAAGATTTAGATAAGATCTAAACTCTACATTCTTTGGAATGGTGGTTTTAAACCACTTCTCTCCTGTGCTAGGGATTTCAGTCGCTTCAGTAATTAGGGTTTCACATATCATAAATTATTCTTTACGTATGACTACCTTGGATCCATCGAAAGAGAGAACAAATGCCTCAGCTACCTGCTAGTGTGAACCTTGAATCTTCTCACAAAACCTCTAGAAGCCAGCATCCTTGAAAAATTGACAGACTTCTCGATGTGCCTCCAAGTAACTAATGTCTCCCAACTCTTTCCTGAGAGCATGCCCTCCTTTCTTCATTTGCTGAATGTCACTCCTGGGTACCTACAAAAATCAATTCAAGTTCTATTGAATAGTTTTTTTAGCAGGCTGCCTCTCAGAGATGGTTTTTTGGTGGTCAGAAATGCTAAAGTCAAAGGTGGAGTGTAATAAAGAATGGGCACTGATTATGAGGGCTTTCAACTACATGATTGATACTTAGGTCAGAGGATGATGGCTTTAGTTGATCTTTTCGAGACCCCTTTCCCAGCAATCATGTTAAAATCAACCTAGATACCCAGTGGGGATCGTCTATAGTTCTTTGGACAGATGGAGGGAAAAGGAGGGTTTAAAATCACATCAGTCCTTATCAGTTTAAAAGCGACCTCCTCACTCATTTCCTTATTCCTTGATGCATCCTCCTATCCTTTCGGTGGTTTATCATTCCCTTTGATGATCATTGTTTTGCTGACGGGCTCTGATTTGACATGTTTCTAACCGTTTCTTTCTTTTTACCTTTTCAACGGTTAAGGGACTTTAGGAATTTGTCTGCTAGCCACCGAAAACAAGGCTTTTGATGGCTAATGAAATGCTGACCTATTTTCCCAAGCCACCAAAACCGTTTTTCAAATGGCGCTCTAAAACTTGGCTTTCAGTGGATAGCAGTCTCTTCGGATATCCCTTTTCACCGCCAGAAGATCGGCCTTTCGGTGGCTAATGAACCATCAAAGCTTTTTCCTACAACACCAAAACTGCTTTTTCCCCAATTCTTTTTACCTGATTTCGGTGGTTAATGCCCTTCTTGGACTATTCACTAAGCTGTAGAAACCAACACTTTTCGGTGGCTAATGAGTCGTTTGAAGTCTCGCCTAAGCCATCGAAAGTGCTTTTACCATTTACTCGATTAGGCCCGCTATTGGTGGTTAACCTTTATCCTGCATTAAAATGTTAGCTGCCGAAACAAATCCTTTTGGTGGCTAATGAGCTGTTAAGAACCTCACCTAAGCCACCGAAAGCTAAAACTTTCAATTTCTTCAACCATAGCAAAACTAGAGACCCTCAATTTGTTAGTCATCTTTAAATATTTCATAACATGACTCGAATTCTTCATAGTATCAAAATAAATTTATTTTGGGAGATAACACATCCACAGTAGAATCTAATCTCCCTCTATGGTTCAATAAAAAAACGGTTGATCAGAGGAAGATCTCTCCTGAAAAAGAACGTTGGGACGCCCCATTATCACCTCAAAAGGAACCTCCTAGTATATTTACATTAGCAACCCAGCCTATATGGAGAGACAGGGAGGGAACGAAGATCAAGAAGAAGATAGAAATAATGAAGGAGAAGGAGAAAATCAAACTAAGGTTACCTCTGGGTTTCCTATTCTAGACACCGTACAAGAGGTCACTATGAAAAGCATCCCTCCTTATTCCTTACCTACTTTCTATGGAAAAAGTGATGAGGACCTGGACACATTTTTGTTCGATTTGAATATCCTTTGTAGGAGCTATAATTATCTACAAGATGCTCACAAACTAAAACACTTTCTCGCTACACTAAAATATTATGCCTTGAGATGGTTCATGGGATTAGGTGAATCCAATATCAGGAGTTGGGATGATATGAAAACCTCATTTTGAAAATATCAAGAGTATTGCAAACCTAAATACTCTCGACATGATATATTCAATATACAACAACTTGAAGATGAAATCCTAGAGGATTATCTTGAAAGGTTCGTTTATACACTACATAAATCAAAATATAGCGACCTCCGAGCAGATGCAGTACATACACTTTTCCTTAAAGGGATCTGCAAGGACTTGATATAAAGTCTAAATCTCATGGAAGCCAGCGATATTTCTCATAAAAATTTTGAACAAATCGTTGAAATGTGTAAAAATGATTATATAAGTAGGGGGAAAGTTGGAAAAACCTTTGGAGATCCTTATATGAGAAATGTAAGAGGAAACATTCCTAGTTCAGGTGGAGTTACAAGGGTAGAGTTAGGAAGCCTATTGGAGAATTTCAAGATGAATATCTTAGGAGCAATGGGTTCCCAACTAGATGTTTTATAAGCAAATAAAAGGCAGGATGAAGAATGAGCAACAATGAGCATTTTTTTCCAGGATGTAGGACTAAACATCCCCAAAGGGAATGCTCATTAAACAATATCTTCATATGTCACATTTGTATGGAGGAACATCCAATAGACAATTTCCCATCGTTGCCATGATTGCAAGCTATCTATAAGAGTGGGGATGTAGGTGAAACATCTAGGAGGCCTTATTTGGAAACCTAGAGACCAACCAGCATACCAGAACTTTCCACCAAACCCCCCACTCTATTATCCTCCATGCCAACCACCTCAAAAATGGAACATCTCAAGTTGGCATAATTGGCCACCTCATTACCCTCCTCCTCAATTTTTGTAGCATCAATATTGGTCACAATGATGGAGAGGACAACCATACCCTCAGTCACAACCTGTCTTTGCACCTATTCATCCTTATCCTCGGCACCAAAAAAATTTCCAGCAAATTTCACCTAGATTTGTGCCTCTAGTTCCTCTCATCACACAAAAACCTCATCACTTTAAGAATACAAACCCTCCATGACTGAAATTATTACCTACACAATCGATAGCTAACCCAAATAATAAACCAACTCAAGCTATTAATAGCATTGAGTTACATACTCTTCCATCATATCTTCTTTCAACTGTACCTATACATGAGATTCAATTACGATCTGGTAGAGTTGTAAATGATAAACCCAAGTCATCAGTCATCATTCATTAGGAAAATTAAGAAGAAGATGATTCAAATGAACCCTTGAATTATGCCATTTTGGAGGATGTGAACATTCTGAATATTCCATTACACACCCATCCTCCGCAAGAACCTATTCAAGAGCAAAGAGTACCTCCATTTCCGGAAAGACTACTAATAGAAAAACCTGTAGTTCATCCTGAGTATGATATTTTGAATGAATTAAAGAATGTATGTCTCAAGATTCCTCTATTACAAGCTATCAAGGACATACCAATCTACAACAAGGTAATATAGGAACTATGTATTAAACGCGCAGGGAAGAAGCAAAAGGACCCCCTCACAATTCATGTTATAGGAGAGATGTCTAAATGTATGACAAATCGGTCCTTGATTGCAAAATATACAAATCCAAGAGCCCCAATAATGACTGTAGTTGTAAATAATACCGCCATTGGAAATACATTAATTTATTTAGGATCTAACATCAACATGATGACCACCGCAGTTTTAGAAGTTTTACAGTTGGGACAATTTCTCCGACCTACCCCTTCCATCGTAGAACTAGCAGATCGTACTACGGTAAAACCTACCAGAGCTTTGGATGACATTCTTGTATCAGTAGCCTCATGGGAATATCCTATCAAATTTATGGTCATAGAATAAAAATATCCTTCTAGAGGGAATCCTATTATCTTGGGAAGACCATGGTTAGCTACTGCAAATTCGTTTATAGGATGTAGGGATGGAGAGATGACTATTTCTAATGGGTTGTCTACACAAAGACTAATTTTATACCTCCCAGCACAACCAATAACTGAAAAATCATGGTGGTAAAATTGTTCTTTTGGGGACGAGGACTTTGATGACCTCTTCCTCCCTAGTGATTTCTCTTGGGCACTTCAGGACCAGACCACTAAGAATGTATTAAACCAGTTTGTTTCTTTGACAACTTGTATATATTTTCCTCAATATTTTTCTCAGCTCGATCAGATTTTTGGATATGAGTTCCAATAAAATATGGCTCTCTCAATGTTTATGGAAACACCTTGTGTCTTCACAATTGAAGATCATGGAGGACCCTATACCATACCTTATAAAGTTGGCCCTGAAAAATTTCTACATATAAATGCAGGGTTAAGTGAAAACCAACAAACATAGCTGCTTGAGATTCTTAAAAAACAAGCTGGAGCATTTTCATGGGAATACAATGATAGGAAGAGTATACACCCTGACACCTGTATTCACCATATTTATATGGATCCAAGCATTTCACCTTTAAGAAAGCCTCAGAGGAGGATGAATCCTTCTCTAAAGGATATAGTAAAAAAATAATTACAAAAACTCCTCAGTGCTGGTTTCATTTATCCTATTACCGATAGTAAATGGGTGTCACCTCTAATGGTAGTCCCAAATAAAGTCACAGGGAAATGGTGCATTTGTGCCAATTTTAGAGAGCTAAAAAAGCCTCACTTAAAAGACTACTTTCCTTTACCTTTTATTGATCAAGTGTTAGATACCCTGTCAGGTAAACAATATTTTTCCTTTCTTAAAGGATATAATGGATACAACTAGATTTTAATAACACCTGAATATCAAGACAATAACACTTTTACATGCCCTTGGGAGACGTACACTTATAGATTTTTTCCATTTGTCTTATGTAATGCGCCTGCCACTTTTCAGCGAGCAATCTTAGAAATTTTTTCCGATCTTATACATGACTGTGTGGAGGTATATATGGATGATTTTACAGCCTATGGTAATAATTTTCAAGAGGCTATTGACAACCTCAAGAAGGTCTTGATCCGATGTCAAGAAACGAATTTATCCCTTAGTCATGAAAAATGTAAAATGTTACTAACAGAAAGTATAGTTTTAGGACACCATATTTCCTCCCAAGGAATTAAGGTAGAACCTACTAAGATCGAAGTAATTGTTGGTCTTCCCTACCCAAAAAATCAAAAAGAGGTAAGAATTTTTCTTGGCCATGCAGTCTATTACCGCCTCTTTATTAAAAAATTTACTAAAATAGTTTCACCGATGTTTAAATTGCTTACAAAGGATGTAAAATTCCAGTGGACAGAATCTTGTCAAAATGATTTTGAAATTTTAAAAGCTAAAGTATTGGTGGCACCAATACTCAAGGGTCCCAATTGGTCCCTTCCTTTTCATATATCCACCAATGCCTCTGATAGGACCATAGGAGGATTCTTGTTCCAAAAATAAGGACAAGCACCTTATGCCATTTATTTTATGAGCAAGAAATTGACTCCTGCTGAACTAAACTACACTGTTATTGAAAAATAATTCTTGGAAGTAGTTTATTCTATTAATAATTTTCTCCATTACATTACAGGGTACGAAGTTTTTGTGCATACCAATCACTCTGGCATTATATTTTTAATGAATAAAACAATTACCAATGTTAGAGTAACCCGGTGGCTTCTTCTATTACAAGATTTTAACATCATCATGATTGAACGACCTCGTAAAGAAAACCTAGTAGCATATTTCCTTTCTCGCATTCAATATGATGATGGTGCTAAACCTGTTGACGATGCCTTTCCTGACGAACATTTGTTTGTTGTATCTAATTAAACCCCTTGGTTTGCAAACATTGCCAATTATTTATCAACTGGGAAATTACCAAACCATTTGTCCCCACACCGAAAACATCGTATTGTAGTTCAGAGTTCTAATTATTCTTGGGTTGATAATGACCTGTTCCACACTAGTCCAGATCTTATTATTCGATGATGTGTGCGGGAGGATGAAATGACAGACATCCTCCGCGCATGCCATGATGGACCACGAGGAGCACATTTTTATGATAAGCGGATGACATATAAAGTACTCCACTCTGGTTATTACTAGCCAAGAATTTTCAAGGATGCTTCCAAGTATGTTAAAGGATGTGATAGTTGCCAAAGAATGGGTAAACCTATGTCATCTGATCATATTCCCTTTCAACCTCAAGTTATGATTGAACCTTTTGAGAAATTGGATCTTGATTTTGTAGGACCAATTTCTCCCATGTCTCCTAAAAAGAAGTATATCCTGGTTTGCATGGATTATGTCACCAAATGGATAGAATCTAAAGCTTTGTTTAGGGCTACAAAGAAATCAGTGGTAGAATTCATATATGACGAAATATTCACCTGGTTTGGTGTACCTAGAGAATTTTTCATAGACCAAGGTTTCCAACTTACTTCTAAATTAACGAAAGAAATTACTATGAAGTATGGCATTCGACATTGCAAGTCTTCACCTTATCACCCTCGGGCTAATGGCCAGGTAGAGTTAACCAACAAAGTATTAGAAGCTATTTTAACCAAAACCATTCACTTACATCATAAGGATTGGGTAGATAGAATCCCGCAGGCCTTATGGGCCTATAATATAACATGGAGAAACACTACTGGACATACACCCTATGAATTAGTGTATGGAAAACAAGTCCTTTTACCTATTGAATTTCAAGTTAAGACCTTTCGTATGGTAGCACAATTAGCCATGGATTTAGATTAAGCACAAAAACAACGAGTGTTACAGATTAATGAATTAGATGAGATTAGACAAGATGAACTCCAAAGAGCCATGCTAATATAGAATCAACGAAAGAAATGGCATGATAAGTTTATTAAACAAAATAAATTTAATACTAGATATTGGGTACTACTATTTGACTCATGGTTTAAAAAATTTAAAGGAAAATTAACTACCCATTGGATGGGCCCATATGAAGTAGTTACAACTTTTGACAATGGGTCAGTAGAGATTAAACCAATTGATGGTTCACAAGTTTCCTTTGTAGTAAATGGACACAGACATAGACTTTATCACCAACCAACATCTAAACAAGATATCATAAAAAATGTTTTGCAGCAGAATGAAATGGAATTGGTTGAAGAAGAAGTTATTCCTCCTCCTCCCAATCCTTAAAAAATATTTTGGGTTATCATCACTTGTATATATGTAAATATGTGTTTTTTTCTTTGAATAAACAAGAGTCATTTCTGATAAATTGCTTACAACATACTCTTTTTCATTCTATAATGTCATATATGTTATCATGAATAAATTGAATCATATAACAAGTGGTTTTGTAGTTTGATTGCAAGTACATTATCTCTATAAGTAGATAATGGAGTATTAATTGGAAAAGAGAAGTACGCTAAAACACTTATAAGGTATCTTAACCTTTCTTGGGGTACTTTTGAAATTTGTAGCTTATAGTGACAATTAAAAAAAAAATCTTTGTATATCATACTTAACCATCTTTTCTATGATTCATATGGTTTTTGGTATTTTGATTCAGACATGTATATTTCTAATTTGCTCTTTCGAACAGTTGCTTGACAGACCTACTTTTATTATCATATTTTTCACAATCTCATTTTATACCTATGGATTACTAGTTCATCCTATACTTATTATCATAACTTGTCTCTCAAGTATTTTGGTGATAACTCAAGAGTAAGTGGAATTTTTGCATGTGGGGAACATTACTTATGTTTTATGAAGAAGAAGAAGGACTGTAAGAACAAATAATAGCTTTAAGTTATTCTCTTTTGACATGATTTATGGTTAAGGCCATTATAAAAAATTACTTATGAGTTTACTTTACAAAATTGAATTATGTATTTAGTTGGACTTAACACTCTCTAGTACCAATCGGCTTCCATATATTTAATATCATTATACAAGGAAAAGTCGTCGGCATACTGAACAGGCTTGCTGGAAGCGGGTCAATGCTAAGTAATAATTTAAAACAAGGAATTTTGATAAATGAAAGTAAACCCGTCGAGGTACTGAACAGGATCGCTGGAAATGGGACTATACTTGCATGGTACCAAGATAAACCCCTCAGGGTACTGAACAAGACTAGTGGTAGAGGGGCAATATCAGATGAAAGAGATCCGGTTAATGCACAAGTATGCACATGATTCGTAGAACAATGATAATATAATGAAAAAATTTCAGAATTTATGAATAACATGTCAAGGAAAATTGTTTATAATGTCATTTGAGAATGACTGTAAGTTAGAATTAGGCCCGGCCGTCTAATTCAACAAATGCCTAGGATGTCATAATCCTAGAAATGGGACCCATAGCTCTAAATCTCACACACTCTGGGGTACACTCAAAATATTTTGTGATGACATGATATATTTAAAATGAGGCGTGGATGACTAGATTTTCCTATGGCATTATTTTGATTATATTATCATCATTCAAGTGGTCTTTCTCAGCACTATTATATTATTTTTTTATGAATATACATATCTAAATAATCTCCATTTACTGGTTAGTTTTTATTTTTCTTAAAAAATAACAGCATGATAGAAATATTTATTTTGTTATCTGGAACAATAATTTTTTCTTTCGTGTATGGCTTGAGGACACGCCATATATTTGCTTTGGGGGTGGTAGGAAGGATTATATTGTTTTTATTTTCATTATTTATGATAGATCTATTTATCTCTGACAAATGATAAGTGTTTCTAGGATAATGTAAGCAGTGGAACTTGTTTATAGCATGAAGCATATTTTCACATAAAAATCAATATGGAGGACTGTATGACGGATCAAAGATAGTCCAAATGAAATACTGAATGCCGATCTGAATAAAACATTGTGATAGTATAACACTTATGATTAAATTTTTCCAACCAAATTTTGTTTTTTGTTGTATTTGGGAAAATAGTTTTTACCTCCATGTAGACGTGATTTGACCTTAGAAGCTTTTTAGTCATCATTTCACTGTTAGCAACCCTATCCTCTTACCTAATCACACATGTAAGCTATCAAATGACTGATTTTCTTGATTAAGGTTATTATAATTGTAAATGTGATTTATGCCTTCGTGTCATACGCTCAACCTGCCCAAAGTTTACTTTGAGATATGGTTGAACTAATTATAAATCTTATAAACTCACTCATTAATGCATATGTCCATTAATGAAACAATCCTCAAGGTTTTCTATGATAGAATGATCTCTGTAAGCAGGACAAACTTCTTGTTATTCCATTGTTTTTATCACCATCATTTTTTAAGAGTTGTTTCAGCCATTTTTTTTCTTATACCCTCTAAAAAATCCTGTATCCTAACTATTGAACAATGCCGAATTGTTTTAAACCTGAGAGCTGTCAAGTTAATACTATCAAAGAAATTAACAAAGTTATTAAATCTTCATACAACATTTGACATGAAAGATATGCTATTTTAAAAGCACAAGCCAGAAGACTAAAGTTTAAATCACCCCCTTCATCTGCCAAGTCAAAGGCAGCTAATAGTGTAACTCCATCTTCTTCCTAAGTTATCTTTCTTTTTTCTCAGTGGGACCTGGTATTTCTCTGGTTTGGAGTAATGTTGATCCTAGATTCTCATCATTTTTGGCAGTTAAATTACGTGTTTAAACATATATTTTATCATCTTTTTTCATATTTTTTTGTCTTGCAGCTCATTATTAAGCCCTAGGTATGAATGAATTTAAGATTTATGTAAAATCTGTTTACTACTATCAATTTATGATTTTATTGATTAAAATTGACATTGTTTGAAGCGCATTTTATATATTAATTTATGTGTATATTTGTTTGCAGGTTATATAGTCTTTGGACAAGTTAATAAATAGACATGAATTCAGCTAGATATGCATAGATCATATCTAGCTCACTGTCCATCTTACCATCCAGATCGCTAACCAGACTACGCATTGTTGATAACATATTCTAGGCATTAAAACATTGGAACGGTATGCAAACTACTTGCTCTCCATGCGTCTGGGTGATGGAGAAGCTCTCGTTCTAGAAGAATTGCCATCACGTTTCCTTTTCTCGACACCACACCACCAGTCCATGCATTTGGATGATAGCACAATTATCATTCTAGAAGACTCACCATCGTGCTCTCCTCTGCTTGATACCACTCCACCAGCCATGCTAAAGAAAGAGTCTGTATGCCACATCACTGGATGAAGAGAGCCGATGCGTGAAGGAGAGGGATAAAATTGTGCTTTGTTGTTTAATCAGTTAATGGTCATGAGGGTTGACTAAATTTAGAGAGAATTTGACCACTAAAGGGTTGAATTTCGCATCCTTTGTAAACAATGTATATATCAGCTTCTACGTGAGATCTCAATTAGCTAGTAGTTTAACTAGTTTATGCATGTGATTCATCGTTCTTAAGCATGCTGTAATTTTGTTCCATATTTTTTAATAGAAGTTGTATGTTTTGATGTTCATGATTGTGTTCGAGTAAGAGTTAGCTAGGACTCACCCCTGATTGCTGAGAGGGCTCCTCATCAACCAACGGTTTCTTTTCTTGTGTAGTTTCGTTACCTTTTCTTTTGTAGTTAGTTTGATTTCTAGTTTGTTTTCATTTAAATTACTATAAACGTTTATTTCATTTACTTCCTATAATGTTGTGTGAATTAGTTTAATTTTATTTTCAAAGTTAAATAGCTAGTTGCACACATAGTTTTCTTTCAATTTGTTATAATTTTCTTTCAATTTTTTTTCAGTCATTTCATTTCCAACTTTACTGTTTTATTTACAAGTATACATAATAGTTACTATTCATTTCGTTTTTGTCATAACTTTATTTAAATTTCAATTTGTTTCTTAAATTAATATGCAATGATTTTTTTTTATGAATTAGTTTAAGATTATTTCGTTGTTAAATTTAGTCTTTAAGTAGTTTTATTCACTTCTTCTATGCATTTTACTTGCATGTGCAAAAATTCAGCTGAATATTAGATCATTTAGGCTACTTTTTGTTATTTTAGTTGTGCAGACTATCATTCAGACAGCCTACGTAAACTGTCATTCAGACAACCCTTTCAGACCTGTAGTTCAGTCTTTCATTTTGTTTTTAGTGTTTTTTATGTGTTTTGAACCTGTTTAAAGCTCCGTTTATTTAGCTATTAAAGTATTCTTCGACTGTAATAGTTAGATGATAGATTTATTTAATATTAAGACTAAAAGTTAGGTTGTTCTTATTAAAGTTTTATCCTTTCACCTTGAACATTTTTTGAGTTATGTTATGTTTTGTTTCTTTTGTTTGTTTCTGATTTCTTTGACTAATACTATTGTACTCTTTTGTAATTATTTGAGATTAGTATACACATCAATCATCCATGAGAAATTAAAGTGGGTTTATAATTTAGTTGGTGCACATGCCACTTGTAGGAGACATCTACCACCATACACACTCTTTTTGGTCAAATTGGCCTAGTTAAACCACTATCCTAAGTATAATTGACATTAATTGACATCAGTGGAGCATTAATTGCCATCATCCAGTCACACACATGCGTACCTATAGTCAAGGAGGCTAACTTAGCCTTCTCCTACAGTCAAGGAGGCTAATTGGAGCACTCCGGGGGTGATTTGAGTTATATTAATGCACCTAATTGCTAACTGGTGGTTACAATCAGTTCAACCAGTCAGTTAAGGTGCTTCCTCTCATTAAATATATTATTTAATGATTATTTAATATTATTTAATGATCTAGAGTCAACAGGGGTGCCTCCACCAACTTCTGATGATCTGTTCAGCTTCAGTTAACCTCATCGGGGTTCATTGAAGTCATGGAGCACTAGCACTCGATGGTTGGCTTGCTATGACATGTGTTTGATCTCCTTCAGTTGAGATTCAGTAATTTATTGCACTTCAACTTCAGTTAGGGTTTTGTGAGTCAATTAGGGTTTTGGTCAAGTGGTTAACTGAGTGTGAACCAATGGCTGACAGTCAGTTAAGCTAGACTCACTCATTGATTTTGTATTGCCTCCTTAGGTATTCGAATTCCTTATTTATTCAAGCCATTGCTTGACATTGTTATTGTAACCATTCATTGTTTATTAAATATACAGAGAGGAAACCAATTCTGGTTCTGATTAAAACCATTTCTGAGTTATTTGTTGATTATTTCTTAATGAGATTGATTATTTGTTCCTAGATCAATGTCCAAAATAAATGGTATCAGAGCATATGACGGGATGAAGATCTATCTCTCGAAAACAAGCTTTTTAACAGAATTCTCCATGAAAAGTGAGCAATAGCTCAAAATTCCAGCACTGCACCAGAAGCCAAGGATTACCACTCAATATCCCAAGTAAAGAACTTGTTGATCAAGCTTGCTTGATTGACTATGCTGGGTGTGATGAAATCCTAGAATGTGTAGGCTATCTGACCTTATTTTTCCCTTTCTGTTTTGATTTTCAAGTTTATACAGGTGAAACATTCGCTATAGCACATCCAGATGGCCTCCTCAGCAGATCTCTTGACTCCATACAATTTCTACTCATGGAAAATTTATATGGAGATTCAGTTGTGCTCCAAAGGAATTTTTAGAGTCACCATGGACACTAAAGCTGAGCCTGGATTCGTCATAGAAAAATCAAGATTCTTGAACAAGAAGGATGAATCCTTCGGTTTCTTGTGCCTCTCTATTTCCCGAAACCTTCTCTTCCATCTTACGGATTTGAAGACACCAAAAGAAATATGGGAAAAATTGGAATCTCTATACAGAAAGCATGATGACTTGAGGGTTTACCATCTTGAAAATGAACTCATGTCTCTCCAGCCTTCCAATTTCGAGACTCTGAATCATTTCTTTAAAAATTTCAAGCATAGTGTTTTACTCTTGAAGCAATGCAACATGGAAAAAGAGGATGATCAGCTCATCCTTGCCATTCTCTCCAAGCTTGGGGCTTATTATTCAGTTTTTGTTTCTACATTCTGTGTTGGGAAGCTCACAACCCCTAGATGGAAGATGCCTACACTCAATGCCTTCATTGAGTCCCTAACTAATGAACATGACAAGATTGTCCAGATGGGGATCATCTGATATTGCCATGATCAAGCCCTCCATGTCTCAGGGCCCAAAGATCTGAAGGGTAAAGGAAAGCAACAAAAAAATCAGAAAACTAAATTTGATGCTCCCAAGCCAAGAGTTGAAAACCAGCAGCATGATGAATCTTACGGATCAAGGAAGAACAAAGGAAAAGGGCACAATGGGAAAGAAAAAGTCAAGTGTTCTTACTGCAGGAAGGGTTTTCACCTTGAACATGCCTGCATGAAGAAAAATCTTGATGAAGAAACCTCTCTCCTTGAGAGGAATCACATCAATCTTCCAGAGAGCTTTCGGAGGAGAGATCACCAAGATCGAGAACCACAGCATGAGAAAGGTCATGCCCTCATGGCAAGCACTTCGAAGTCCAAAAGCACTACTGATTGAATCTAGAGCTTTGAATCACATGATGGCTGAAAAAGACTCCTTTTCATCCTTGGAGACTGGCAAATCCATCCCGATCCACATGGGAGATGACTCCACCATCATTTTCGAAGGACAAGGTACTGTAGATCTTGAAAATGGTTTTTTCTCTAATGTTTTGTATGTACCGTCTCTAGCAGCAAATCTCCTTAGTGACTATCAAATGACACATACAAGAATGACTAAGAGAGTCTCTTTTATCCCAAATGATGTTGAGATAATAGAAATTTCATCCGAGAAACTCATTGCAAAAGGCCTTGCAAATCATCATGCAAAAGCCTATGAGTTCTCTCACTTTGTTGTGGATGCAAAGCCCACTGCTCTGCTAACTCAAGGAAATGAGGTTAGTAGGCTATGGAATGAGAGGTTTGGCCATCTTAATTTCAAATATTTACAGCAATTACAGAAATACTTTATGGTTTAAGGCCTCTCGGTCATCAAGGCAACCACGGGAATTTGCAAGGGATGTGTGATTGGTAAACACTCTGAGCACAAGTTCGAGCGGAGGAAGGCAAACCGAGCTACAAGCATATTGGGGATGATACATTCTGATATCAGAATTCCAATTCCTATCACATCCATGAATGGATCAAGGTACCTCCTTAATTTTATTGATGATTTTTCAAGGTATACATGGGTTTTCTTTCTCAAAAAGAAATCAGAAGTATGTGAAAAATTTTCTGAATTGAAGGCCTTGATAAAAAATGCCTCTGGGCTTAAGATCAAGATCTTGAGATCTGATAATGGATGGGAGTATGTAACTAATTAGTTTCTATACATATACTCCCAAAGTGGTATTCAGTTCCAGCATTCAATTCCCTACACTCCCCAGCAGAACGGAGTAGAGAAAAGGAAGAACTAGTCTCTCAAGGAGATGACCACCTGTATGTTGGAGTCAAAGAAGCTTGCTGCAAATTTGTGGGATGAATCCATGAATGCTACAGAATACATTTACAACAGGGTTCCACACTCATCCATGAAAGGAAATACTCCTTTTGAAGCATACTTCGGGCACAAGCCGGATGTGTCGAACCTACAGGTGTTTGGGTCCACTGCATGGGCCCAGATTCCGCTTGATAAAAGAAGGGATTTGCAACTGCAAAGCATATAATGTTTGTTTATTGGGTATATTGATGAATATAAAGTATTCAAGTTTCTAGATATCAATACCAAATAGATCATCATCGAGAGAAGTGTCAAGCTCGATGAGCCTCTTCAGGAGGTGGAACTAGTGAAGGAGAAAATTGTTGAATTTCCTTCCTATTCTACTGAATATTTGGATGATGAAATTGGGGGTGATGACCCTGATTTGGAACCTCTTATTTATGATATTAGTGTGTATAAATAATCAGATGCTGAATCAAAACCTGAAGTGTAAAATAATCTTCCTACATGGGCCCAACAGACACTCTCGTCCGCAGGAGACAACATTGGAAATCTGGATGATCCAAGGAGAACCCGGTCTGATTTCCAAAGAGCAAGTATTGCGCTCTCTTGTTATGATAATTTGCTGTAAAAAACTTGCTATTTGATGATTAGTTCAGATCCAAAATCCTACTACCATGCTCGGAATGATCCGAGATGGCAAGTTGCCATGGATGAAGAGATGAATTCTCTTCAGAAAAACACTACTTGGGAGCTAGTTTCTCTTCCTCCAGGAAGGAAATTGGTTCAATGCAAGTGGGTGTTTCAAAAAATGGTTTCTGCTGATGGAAGTACCTGAAAATATAAGGCAATTCTGGTAGCAAAAGGTTTCTCTCAGATCCAAGGAGTGGACCACCATGAGACCTTTGCACCGGTTGCAAAAATGGACTCCATCCGCCTTGATTTGGCTATTTCAACATCCAAGCACTGGGAGGTGCATCACATGGATGTTAAGTCAGCCTTTCTACATGGAAATATTCATGAGGAGATATACATGAAGCAGCCTGAGGGATACATCACTGATCCATATTTGGTTTGCAAGCTAAAAAAGTCACTATATGGGTTAAAACAGGCCCCAAGAGAGTGGTATGCTAGGGTTAACCTTGACTTGCGATTAAGTCAAAGGTGGTTAGGTCTAGTACATGGTTTGGGCACATGGTTTGTTGCAGCCCATGGTATTGTCCCATAGTATTGCATGTGTTAACCTTGACTCGGGATTGAGTCAAAGGTGGTTAGGTCTAGCACATGGTTTGTTGTAGCCCATGGTATTGTCCCATAGTATTGCATGTGTTAACCTTGACTCAGGATTGAGTCAAAAGTGGTTAGGTCTAGCACATTTTTTGGGCACATGGTTTTTTTGTAGCCCATGGTATTGTCCCATGGTTTTGCATGTGATTAAGCCTTTATAAGGCTTGAGGAGGCTCCATCGTAAATCACATTGTGTATGGTACTGGGTACTGTATTGTACTAGTGTGTGTACTGGATGTGAGTATTGTATGGTACTGGATGTGAGTACTATATGGTACTGGATGTGGGCATTGTATTGTGCTGGAAGAGAGAATGTGAGAGAGTGAAGATAAAGTGCAATGATTTTACTGCAGGGCGTATCCCTTCATCTTTCTGGACTGAAATAAAAGGACTGGAAAATTTGTTTGTGGACGTAGCCCATCGTTTGGGTGAACCATGTTATATCTGTGTCTATATATAATGTTTAATGTGTTTTTGCATCTTGTTTAATGATTTAACTGTATAGTTGTTATTGCTTTGTGGTCCTGTTTTTCTAACAATTGGTATCAGAGCCAAAAGGCCTATTTGGTTTGTAAACTCGCAGGAAAGAAGGGTTCCTGGTTCAAGTGGGAGCAATGGAGGAAGAAGGAAAGTTTAGGGTCGATAAATTTAACGGCCAAAACTATCAGTTATGGAAGATGCAAATGGAGGACTATCTGTACTAGAAAGATTTGTACCTGCCGTTGGGAGGAAAAGAAAAATAAGCCAGCGGCTATGAAGGATGAAGAATGGGAGGTTCTTGACAAAAAGGAACTAGGAACAATATGGTTGTGCCTGGCTTCGTCAGTGGCCTTCAATATTTCGAAAGAAATAACAACAGAGGGTGTGATGAGCACATTGAGTAATCTCTACGAAAAACCTTCGGCTTATAACAAGGTATTTTTAATGAAGAATTTATTTAATATGAAGATGTCAGAAAGTGGATCTGTTGCTGACCATTTAAATGAGTTTAATACACTTACTAGTCAGTTAAGTTCTGTAAAAGTGAACTTTGATGATGAGGTTAGGGCTCTTCTAATCTTGTGCTCATTGCCAGAAAGCTGGAATAGCTTGGTCATGGCTGTAAGTAACTCTGTCCCTAGTTCAAGCACTCTTAAGTTTGATGATGTTGTTAGTGTTATTCTTAGAGAGGAAATGCGAAGGAAAAGCACAGGTGAGACATCAGGTAATGCATTGACCATGGAGAGCAGAGGGAGACAAAAAGAGAGATGAAGGAGCCCAAGAAATCATAGCAAGTCTAAAAAGGGAATATCCAATTCCAGATTCGGAAAAATAGAATGCTGGAACTACGGTAAGAAAGGACATCTAAATAAAGACTGCAGAGCACTAAATAAGAAAGGTGAGAGGCAGCAAGAGACTACCCAGGAAGCAAATGTAGCAGGTGATGTGTTACAAGATGCTTTGATTCTTGCATTAGATAATACTAGTGATTACTGGGTAGTAGATTCAAGGGCTTCATGTCATGCTACACCCCATAGGAAATTCTTTTATGATTATGTTCAAGGTGATTTTGGGCATGTGTTATTGGGGGATGATGAACCATGTAAAATTGTTGGAAAGGGTAAGGTATGGATTAAACTAAATAATGGAAATGACTGGTTGCTAAAGGATGTAAGGCACATTCCTGCTATGAAAAGAAATCTGATCTCAATAGGGCAGTTGGGAGATGGCGGCTGTTTGTCTACATTTGGAGAAACGTGGTGGAAGGTTACTAAAGGATCAATGGTAATTGCAAAAGGAGATAGGATAGGTACGTTATATTTATGTCCTCATAACACTGATTATTCTATTTCTGTAGCTTCCACAGAAACAGGTGCAGCATTGTGGCATCATAGGCTTGGCCACATGAGTGAGAAGGGGATGCAGATACTCCACTCAAGGAAACTGCTTCAAGATCTGAAGCAGGTAAGTTTGGAATTTTGTGAGAACTGTGTTTATGGAAAACAGAAGAGAGTTAGATTTCTCAGGGTTGGGAAACAAAAGAAGAGTGAAAAGTTAGAGCTTGTCCATACAGATGTATGGGGACTAGCTCAGGTACAATCTCTTGGTGGCTCTCATTATTATGTTACTTTTATTGATGATGCAACTAGAAAAACTTGGGTTTATTGCATTAGATAGAAATATGATGTGTTTGATACTTTTAAGAAGTGGAAAGCTTTGGCTGAGAATGAGATAGGAAAAGGGTTGAAATGTCTCAGATCTGATAATGGAGGTGAGTACCACAGCAAGGAGTTTGACAGTTACTATTCACACAATGGGATTCACAGAGAGAAGACAGTCCTTGGAACACCCCAAGAAAATGGCGTGTCAGAAAGGATGAATAGAACGATCATGGAGCGTGCAAGGTGTATGAGATTGCATGCAGGGTTGCCCTTACAGTTTTGGGAAAATGCTGTAAACACTGTTGTTTATTTAACAAACAGAGGGCCTTCAAGCGCTTTGGATGGTGGAATTCTAGAGGAGGCATGGACAGATAAACAGGTAAAATACTCATTTTTGAGAACTTTTGGTTGTGAAATATTTGTCCATATTGATAAAGATGATAGAACAAAGCTTGAGGATAAATCCAAGAAATGTACCTTTATTAGATATGGGGTGTTATAGAGATTTTCACACCTCTAGGTGAATCACACATTGTATGGCCTTCCCCTGTCCTGCTGCAGACTCTTTAGACCCAATGGACCACATTTTATCCTTTGATGTATCATTGATCATCCCCAAAACTATATAAACTATGATATACGCAGATTTTTCCCTGATAACCCTGTACATACGTGGGTTTGACCCCTATAGTCGCGTACATCGGGATGTGTGCATAGTCCAAATTATTTTGGAGTTTTCCTTGACATGGATCTCACTCATTCAACTCCTGGCCTTCCATATACCTTGAGATCGCTCGGATTCGACCCTTCATTGTCCCTTGTGAAGCTATATAAGGAACCCCTTGGTACATTAAAGAGGGGGGAGAGATAAGAGAGAATTGAGAGTAACGAAACTATAGTCCATTGTTGCCAGAACTTATGCTTGAGTCTGCATCCCTTTGTCCCTTGGAGCACTGTTGTGTTCTTCCCAAGATTGCCTTTTGCTAGTGAGCTTGCTATCTGAGTGATGGAGGATTGAGGTGGTGGAGGCCCAAGTGGGGGATTCAGTTTCTCCGGTTCGCAGACGTACCGTCAGAGGTTGTCACTTGTAATCTCTGATTCATATTAATAGAAATATATTTTCCTGTCCAGTAATGTGTATTTGAATGAATATTGTATCCATTGGAATATGTGAAATGCTTTTACATTACTGATTATATATGCTAGAATAGATCTAACACCATGAAATATAGTATGCTTGTATTGTTTACTTGTTGTTGAGGAAGTATTATATCAATTCAAGCTGAAGATTGGAAAGCTCAACGGGGATCTACTTCAACCATCCGGAATAAGGTACGAGGTTCAATCCTTTAGTGTTAGACATTTTATTTCTATTGCATATTGGGAAAGATTGATTTCTAGAGTCAAGCTGTCTGTTGTGGTACCCCAAGCCATAGGAATTTCTCTCCGTAACAGAATTGGCGACTCCACTGGGGATGTTCCTTGTTTTTCTTTGGGGTTGGGGGCACAATGGGATTGATATTATTGATTTGCGCTCTGTTTCTCTCTGTTTTTGTGTCGCATGTTATAGTATGTTTGTCCATTGACACTCCCCTTTATTGGTTTGACCTTGAACTGCTTTTTACCACTACCTTCTCTGTATACGCAGGTTTTTGGACAACAGTCACGTACAAACGCAGCTGTTCTCTATACAGTCACGTACATCCTCCCTTTTGGTGAGTCTGATGTAGTGGGAAGTTACTGGGTGGGTTGTGAGTGTGGTTGGGTCTTCCTTGGGTCTGAATTTGTCTGTTGGATGCTTCTTTTGTGACCAGAGACCGTGCATTCCTATCCCAGGTATAACATCTACACTGGCATATAGGTTAGGTTCACCACCGTTTGCATTTTGCATGACCTTATGACCATGTCACTATATCCTTAGGTACGAACCCACTCTATTATGTCACGGAACTTTCTTGCTGCTATAGAAGTGGCATGATATGAGTGGTAGAGCCTCACCTTACATGGGTACCCTAGTTAGTGCCTTATTTGCAGTTGGTGCCCATGCCGATGTTTCTCCCTTTAGGGTGTGGGAGTCCATTGTATAGTATTGCCATGACATTTCGCAAGAGCCTCATACTCCTCTTGATCTTATGCTGGCCATGATCCCCCGGACTCCCTTGTATCAAGTTGTGGATGCATTATCATGAGCTTTGCCTGTCTTATTGAGCTTTATGCCGGCTCCCCTGACATTGTGTTCTAGCCATATAGCCCAAGCTTGTCTCATGTCTAGCCATGCAGAGCCTTTCTTTATATCCTTCACAGCTTGATTCCCTTTTTACCAGGAGGGGATTTTCCCCCGAGTGTCGATATCCTACACATGTATCCTTGCATTCAGCATAGGTATGTTCCACTTCTTGGAATTAGTTTGTTTCCCCTAAATGACACTCGTCTCCTCCTAGTTTGTAACTATAAAGCTAGTTTATTTTTTTTTCAAGCTTTTCAAATAACTGAAAAAGACCAAAAAAAATCAAAAAACCAAAAAGCCGGACAAGGAAAGATGTTATCTTTGGCAGCTGTCGAGTCGTGTCGCCTTCGAACAGAGCACTGTATATCACATCCATTGGTTGGGTTATAGTTTGACTTTAGGAGCTGTACTCGTTTATCTGAGTTTATCTCCACCGACTGGTTAAGCTTCCAGTCCCTATGGAGCCTCTATTGATGCCTCCTGCATCATAGAGATGTCCCAGTTTGTATATTGAGTATATGCTTCCTTCATTCAGTCACCATACACCGTTATGCTCTTGTTCGAAGGAAGTTGAAACCTGAGTCGGCCATTCCTCAGTTATCTTGACTTTGCATGTCGGCCATTCCCAGTACAGTTACTGGTTCGTGCACCTTATGATCGAGTCCTTCCACATTATATAGCCTTCCTGAGTACCTCGTGTTGGATGATAGGGGATGCCCTAATTCCCTCCTTCCAGCGGATTTCATCCCATCGACTTCAGATCATTTATTCTGGGATTGGAGTCTAGAGTCATTTTTGAGTGCCTTGAGACTTGCAGTCATCAGTGGCAGGTTCTCTCGCCATCAACAGTTTTGGGAATACATCAATGTCCCCTGATTGATGGATTCTCTCAAGTGTTCGACCTCAACACATTTATTCACACTTGTTAGTTTGCACTCTAGTACCTTGATTCCCATTTTCATTATCGGTGGGTGATCTCACGTCTGTTAATGATATACATCAATGACCGGTAATCAGACTATGGACTACTATGTTCGACCTCGACACCTCTATTCGCATAGTAGGACATGTACTCATAGCGGTGTGTGTAGAAGACCTTCCAGATTGGTGGCATCCATTATATGCTACCTCCTTGATCGTGCCAGTGTTCATGAGATTTCATCTCTCGTGACTTGTTCCAGTATATGTCAGACATTTCCAGCCACTATGGAGATTTTGATCTATTGTATATCTTCAGCCTTCGTGGAGATCATGGTCCTTTTTATATCCTCATCATGGAGATTCTGATCTATGTATATTGTACGTGGCGATGACCACATATGTGTTATTATGTTTCATGCCTATTCATGGCCATTGTACTCTTATGTATCCGGGACTGCTATATGTATTTACAGTTATATGCAGAGTTGTATTATGGTATTATGCTGATTGGGTGGCTGGTCTTGCATTTGGGTACCTTCATCACTCCACTTCTGGGATGGACTTATAATGTATTTTGGCCATCATATAACCCCTCTGATCTCATACATTATGGGGCATCTGTTATAGATATTTTCACCCCTCTAGGTGAATCACACATTGTATGGCCTTCCCCTGTCCCGCAGCAGACTCTTTAGACCCAATGGACCACATTTTATCCTTTGATGTATCATTGATCATCCCCAAAACTATATAAACTATGATATACGTGGCTTTTTCCCCGATAACCGCGTACATACGCGGGTTTGACCCCTATAGTCGCGTACATTGGGATGTGTGCATAGTCCAAATTCTTTTGGAGTTTTCCTTGACATGGATCCGACTCATTCGACTCCTAGCCTTCCATATACCTTGAGATCACTCGGATTCGACCCTTCATTGTCCCTTGTGAAGCTATATAAGGAACCCCTTGGTACATTAAAGAGGGGGGAGAGATAAAAGAGAATTGAGAGTAACGAAAATCTGTTATAGACATTTTCACCCCTCTAGGTGAATCACACATTGTATGGCCTTCCCCTGTCCCACTGCAGACTCTTTAGACCCAATGGACCACATTTTATCCTTTGATGTATCATTGATCATCCCCAAAACTATATAAACTATGATATACACGGCTTTTTCCCTGATAACTATGTACATACGTTGGTTTGACCCCTATAGTCACATACATCGGGATGTGTGCATAGTCCAAATTCTTTAGGAATTTTCCTTGACATGGATCCGACTCATTCGACTCCTGGCCTTCCATATACCTTGAGATCACTCGGATTCGACCCTTCATTGTCCCTTGTGAAGCTATATAAGGAACCCCTTGGTACATTAAAGAGGGGGGATAGAGAAGAGAGTATTGAGAGTAATGAAACTATAGTCCATTGTTGCCAGAACTTATGCTTGAGTCTGCATCCCTTTGTCCCTTGGAGCACTGTTGTGTTCTTCCCAAGCTTTCCTTTTTCTAGTAAGCTTGCTATCTGAGTGATGGAGGATTGAGGTGGTGGAGGCCCAAGTGGGGGATTCAATTTCTCCGGTTCGCAGACGTGTCGTTCTTTATATAGTCACATACATACGCAGCTGTTCTTTATACAGTCATGTACATCCTCCCTTTTGGTGATTCTGATGTTGTGGGAAGTTGCTGGGTGGGTTGTGAGTGTGGATGGGCCTTCCTTGGGTTTGAAGTTGTCTGTTGGATGCTTCTTTTGTGGCCAGAGACCGTTCGTTCCTTTCACAGGTATTACATCTACACTGGCATATAGGTTAGGTTCACCACCATTTGCATTTTGCATGACCTTATGACCATGTCACTATATCCTTAGGTACGAACCCACTCTATTATGTCATGGAACCTTCTTGCTGGTATAGAAGTGGCATGATATGAGTGGTAGAGCCTCACCTTACATGGGTACCCTAGTTAGCGCCTTATTTGCAGTTGGTGCCCATGTTGATGTTTCTCCCTTTAGGGTGTGGGAGTCCATTGTATAGTATTGCCATGACATTTCACAAGAGCCTCATACTCCTCTTGATATTATGCTGGCCAGGATCCCCCGGACTCCCTTGTATCAAGTTGTGGATGCATTATTATGAGCTTTTCTTGTCTTATTGATCTTTATGCCAGCTCCCCTAACATGGTGTTTCAGCCATATAGCCCGAGCTTGTCTCATGTCTAGTCATGCAGAGCCCTTTTTTATATCCTTCACAGCTTGATTCCCTTTTACCGGGAGAGGATTTTCCCCCGAGTGTCGATATCCTACACATGTATCCTTGCATTGAGCATAGGTATGTTCCACTACTTGGAACTAGTTTGTTTGCCCTTATGACACTCGTCTCCTCCTAGTTTGTAACTATAAAGCTAGTTTATTCTTTTTTCAAGCTTTTCAAATAACTGAAAAAGTCCAAAAAAATCAAAAAACCAAAAAACCGGACAAGAAAAGATATTATCTTTGGTAGCTGTCGAGTTATGTCGCCTTCGAACAGAGCACTGTATATCACATCCATTGGTTGGGTTATAGTTTGACTTTAGGAGTTGTACTCGTTTATCTGAGTTTATCTCCACCGAATGGTTAAGCTTCCAGTCCCTATGGAGCCTCTATTGATGCCTCATGCATCATAGAGATGTCCCAGTTTGTATATCGAGTCTATGCTGCCTTGTTCGAAGGAATTTGAAACTTGAGTCGGCCATTCCTCAGTTATCTTGACTTTGCATGTCGGCCATTCCCGGTACAGTTACTGGTTCGTGCACCTTATGATCAAGTCCTTCCACATTATACAGCCTTGCTGAGTACCTCGCGTTGGATGATGGGGGATTCCCTAATGCCCTCCTTCCAACGGATTTCATCCCATCGACTTCAGATCATTTATTCTGGGATTGGAATCTAGAGTCATTTTTGAGTGCCTTGAGACTTGCGGTCATCAGTGGCAGGTTCTCTCGCCATCGAAAATTTTGGGAATACATCAATGTCCCCTGATCGATGGATTCTCTTAAGAGTTCGACCTCAACACATTTATTCACACTTGTTAGTTTGCACTCTAGTACCTTGATTCCCATTTTCATTATCGGTGGGTGATCTCGCATTTGTTAACGGTATACATCAATGACCGGTAATCAGATGATGGACTACTATGTTCGACCTAGACACCTCTATTCGCATAGTAGGACATGTACTCATAGCAGTGTGTGTAGAAGACCTTCCAGATTGGTGGCATCCATTATATGCTACCTCCTTGATCGTGCCAGGGTTCATGAGATTTCAGCTCTTGTGACTTGTTCCAGTATATGTCAGACATTTATAGCCACTATGGAGATCTTGATCTATTGTATATATTCAGCCTTTGTGGAGATCATGGTCCTTTGTATATATTCATCATGGAGATTTTGATCTATGTATATTGTACGTGGCGATGACCACATCTATGTTATCATGTTTCATGCATATTCATGGCCATTGTACTCTTATGTATCCGGGACTGCTATATGTATTTACAGTTATATGCAGAGTTGTATTATGGTATTATGTTGATTGGGTGGCTGGTCTTCCATTTAGGTACCTTCATCACTCCACTTCTGGGATGGACTTATAATGTATTTCGGCCATCGTATAACCCCTCTGATCTCATACATTACGGGGCATCTGTTATAGAGATTTTCACCCCTCTAGGTGAATCACACATTGTATGGCCTTCCCCTGTCCCGTTGCAGACTCTTTAGACCCAATGGACCACATTTTATCCTTTGATGTATCATTGATCATCCTCAAAACTATATAAACTATGATATACGTGGATTTTTCCCCGATAACCACGTACATACGCGGGTTTGACCCCTATAGTCGCGTACATCGGGATGTGTGCATAGTCCAAATTCTTTTGGAGTTTTTCTTGACATGGATCCGACTCATTTGACTCCTGGCCTTCCATATACCTTGAGATCGCTCGGATTCGACCCTTCATTGTCCCTTGTGAAGCTATATAAGGAACCCCTTGGTACAATAAAGAGGGGGGATAGAGAAGAGAGTATTGAGAGTAACGAAACTATAATCCATTGTTGCCAGAACTTATGCTTGAGTCTGCATCCCTTTGTCCCTTGGAGCACTGTTTTGTTCTTCCCAAGCTTTCCTTTTGCTAGTAATCTTGCTATCTAAGTGATGGAGGATTGAGGTGGTGGAGGCCCAAGTGGGGGATTCAGTTTCTCCGGTTCGCAGACGTGCCGTCAGAGGTTGTCACTTGTAATCTCTTATTCATATTAATAGAAATATCTTTTCCTGTCCAGTAATGTGTATTTGAATGAATATTGTATCCATTGGAATATGTCAAATGCTTTTACATTATTGATTATATATGCTAGAATAGATCTAACACCATGAAATATAGTATGCTTGTATTGTTTACTTATTGTTGAGGAAGTATTATATCAATTCAAGCTGAAGATTGGAAAGCTCAATGGGGATCTACTTCAACCGTCTAGAATAAGGTATGAGGTTCGATCCTTTAGTGTTAGACATTTTATTTCTATTGCATATTGGGAAAGATTGATTTCTGGAGTCTAGCTGTCTGTTGTGGTACTCCAAGCCATAGTCTCCATTTATGTTACGGAGAGAAATTCCTATGGCCTGGGGTACCACAATAGACAACTAGACTCGAGAAATCAATCTTTCCCAATATGTAATAGAAATAAAATGTCTAACACTAAAGGATCGAACCTCGTACCTTATTCCGGACGGTTGAAGTAGATCCCCGTTGAGCTTTCCAATCTTCAGCTTGAATTGATAAAATACTTCCTCAACAACAAGTAAACAATACAAGCATACTATATTTCATGGTGTTAGATCTATTCTAGCATATATAATCAATAATGTAAAAGCATTTGACATATTCCAATGGATACAATATTCATTCAAATACACATTACTGGACAGGAAAAGATATTTCTATTAATATGAATTAGAGATTACAAGTGACAACCTCTGACGGCACGTCTGCAAACTAGAGAAACTGAATCCCCCACTTGGGCCTCCACCACCTCAATCCTCCATCACTTAGATAGCAAGCTCACCAGAAAAAGGCAAGCTTGGGAAGAACACAACAGTGCTCCAAGAGACAAAGGGATGCAGACTCAAGCATAAGTTCAACAACAATGGACTATAGTTTCTTTGCTTCAATCTCTCTATATGTCTCCCCCTTTAATGTACCAAGGGGTTCCTTATATAGCTTCACAAGGGACAATGAAGGGTCGAATCTGAGCGATCTCAAGGTATATGGAAGGCCAGGAGTCGAATGAGTTGGATCCATATCAAGGAAAACCCCAAAACTATATAAACTATGATATACATGGATTTTTCCCCTATAACCGCGTACATACGTGGGTTTGACCCCTATAGTCGCGTACATTGGGATGTGTGCATAGTCCAAATTCAATCTTTCACCAATATGCAATAGAAATAAAATGTCTAACACTAAAGGATCGAACCTCATACCTTATTCCGGACGGTTGAAGTAGATCCCCGTTGAGCTTTCCAATCTTCAGCTTGAATTGATATAATACTTCCTCAACAACAAGTAAACAATACAAGCATACTATATTTCATGGTGTTAGATCTATTCTAGCATATATAATCAATAATGTAAAAGCATTTGACATATTCCAATGGATACAATATTCATTCAAATACACATTACTCGACAGGAAAAGACATTTCTATTAATATGAATCAGATATTACAAGTGACAAACTCTGATGGTACGTCTGTGAACCGGAGAAACTGAATCCCCCACTTGGGCCTCCACCACCTCAATCCTCCATTACTCAGATAGCAAGCTCACTAGAAAAAGGAAAGCTTGGGAAGAACACAACAGTGCTCCAAGGGACAAAGGGATGCAGACTCAAGCATAAGTTCTGGCAACAATGGACTATAGTTTCGTTACTCTCAATACTCTCTTCTCTATCCCCCTCTTTAATGTACCAAGGGGTTCCTTATATAGCTTCACAAGGGACAATGAAGGGTCGAATCCGAGCGATCTCAAGGTATATGGAAGGCCAAGAGTCGAATGAGTCAGATCCATGCAAGGAAAACTCCAAAAGAATTTGGACTATGCACACATCCCGATGTACGCGACTATAGAGGTCAAACCCGCGTATGTACACGGTTATCAGGGAAAAATCCATGTATATCATAGTTTATATAGTTTTGGGGATGATCAATGATACATCAAAGGATAAAATGTGGTCCATTGGGTCTAAAGAATCTGCAACGGGACAGGGGAAGGCCATACAATGTGTGATTCACCTAGAGGGGTGAAAATCTCTATAACAGATGCCCCCTAATGTATGAGATCAGAGGGGTTATACGATGGCCAAAATACATTACAAGTCCATCCCAGAAGTGGAGTGATGAAGGTACCCAAATGGAATACCAGCCACCCAATCAGCATAATACCATAATACAACTCTGCATATAACTGTAAATACATATAGCAGTCCCGGATATATAAGAGTACAATGGCCATGAATAAGCATGAAACATAATAACACATATGTGGTCATCGCCCT